>JACEGR010002895.1:0-117022 GCA_014170235.1 Listronotus bonariensis
TTTTTGTAATAGGTCTGGAAAACGTTTTTCTGCTCAACGCTACCTGTCAACACCAGAGCGGGTCGAGCTAGCTAGTGCACTTAATTTAAGTGAGACCCAAGTAAAGACATGGTTTCAGAACCGAAGAATGAAACACAAAAAACAGATGAGAAAGATGCAGGAAGAAAAGACATCTGGGGCTCGAAGAAGGCGGAAAGTGGGGACAAGAATAGGACTAATATTACTGGTAGGTATTAAACAAAACTTACTCTAAGTGTGTTACAAGTTGAATCTTTTCCTTAAATTAGTTACTAGGTGAGTCCCAGATCGTTGCTCTTGATATATCTAAAGCTTTTAACCAGGTCTGGCATGACGCACTTCTCAATAAACTTACCTTCTACGGTCTTCCAACTAAACTCTGCTCTTGGCTCTCCAATTATCTTTCTAATCGATGTATATCAGTCATTGTTGATGGCCACTCTTCAAGCTTTCACGAAATTAATGCTGGAGTGCCTCAGATTCACTAATGGCACCAAGTTTGTTTTCTTCTTTACATCAACGACCTTCTTTCTTCACAATCAATCCCATAGTTTGCTGATGATAGTACCCTTCACTCCAGTTTTCAGATTCTCAGATCGGTCTCTCAGCCCGACTTGGAAAGCCAACGCAGGGCGATGCAGATATCTCTTTCACAGGACCTCATTTGATATTGGATTGGGGCGCCAAAAATCTTGTCCAATTTAATGTATCCAAACCCAATCATGTTCCTTGTCGCGGAAAAATCGTTAAACAGTCATCCTTTGCTTATGAGTGGCCAGGTTTTGCAGAGCAAGGACACATTCAATCTTGTGGGCATCAAATTTGAAAATAACCTTAACTGGAATAAACACATTGTATCTATACCCACGGCGGCTTCAAAAAAGCTTGGATTTTTTTTTTTCGAGCCAAAAGTATTTTTTCCTTCCAATTTATACACTTTGTATGTGCCCCAAATTGGACCCTCTCTGGAATACTGTTCTCATGTCTGGGGAATGGCGTTTCCCACAACCCTCAGCATTCTTGATGCCATTCAAAAAAGAGCTGTTTGTCTTATTAATGGTCCTTACTTCTTACTCAACGACTTCCTTCTCTTTGTCCATTGTCGAGCTGTGGAAGATCTATCGCTCTTTATAGATACTTTTACGGCTTCTGCTCCGACGAATTATTCAGTATAGTCCCTCCACTTGCAGCTCCCCAACAGAGAAACCTCGTGGTGCCGCACGTATGCATCCCTATACGGTCCAACTGGACAGGCCCCGAACTTCCCATTTCTGTTCGTTCTTTTATTCCCGGAGTTTTTAGAATGTGGACACTGCTGCCAGCGAAGGTCATTCCTTTCCCCCAGATATTCAAGTTTTTAAGTCCCGTGTTAACAAATTTCCTCATTACCCTGCTTAAGACAACCCACGGTACGTTAGTATTTAGGCTTTAAGCCTTCGTGGATTGTCAAAAGATAAAAAAAATGAAAAGGTATTTTAGTAGGGAGCCTCACGATGCTAAATGGGATTTACTCAAGCGTCAAAGAGACTTTATTGGGTTGCAGAGCTTAGATGATAAGAAGAAAAATGTTTTATTATGTATACCTTTTATCGGTGGGGGCAGCGGCTATAGATTTTTAAACATGTCAAAAAATACTATTATTATTTCGGCTTGTGGAAATCGTTCGGATCGTATTGATTATACCGGGTGTTGCATCGCCGGGCGAGACAAAGGAAATCCCATGTAATTTTTAATGGGGTCAATTATTGGCTCCCTCTAATTATTTTAGAGAAAAATTCCATTGAAGTTTATTGAAGAGCATGCAAATCAGTGCCGTATTATCCATTAGGCTGACTAGGCTACAGCCTAGTCAGCCCAAATAGGCTTGCCAGACAGGGGAGTAATAGGCGCCAGAAAGGAAAATTTCTAAAAAAGTTTAGGTCGAGTGGGGATTAGAGCAAATTTTTCTGTGGGCATATAAATAAAATAGACGCGAAAAGGAGAGAATTACCATTTTTTTTAAATGGAGGTAAGGACCTTTTTTTTTTTTTTTTGCTCTTCAAAATTTTTAGGGAAAATTGGCGCCCGGGGATTCTAGCCTAGGGCGCTTCATACCCTATAATACGGCCCTGATGCAAATCTACGTCCATGGTAAAAACTTTAAATTTTTCGGTTAACTCCATTTGCTAGTTAGATGCTAATATATTTTCAAAAATTGTTACATTATTATCGCTTCATATGTATGAACAACAATAAAAATACCAGTTAGTACGATTTTTGATAATAATAAAGCACTAAATTTCAAAATGACAACGTAATGTCACGCTAACTGATATTTTTATTGTTGGTCATAAATATGAGGCGATAATAATGTAACAATTTTTTAAAAATATATTATCATCTAACTAGCAAACGGGTTAACCGAAAAATTTAAAGTTTTTACCATGGGCGTAGATTTGCATGCTCTTCAATAAACTTCAATAGAATTTTTCTCTAAAATAATTAGGGAGCCAATAATTGGCCCCATTAAAAATTACATGGGATTTCCTATGTCACGCCCGGCGATGCAACACCCGGTATATTTTTCGTTATCCCAAAATTATTTTCTTCAAAATAAAGAAAAATTGCCACACTCGACAATGTCAAAATGACGTTTTTTTTTACAACTTTGTAGCCCTCCGCTTTCTTTACGTCACTCTCAAATTGTCAGATTAATTGAATATACATTGTTTGGCATATAATTAAGTCACCCTATCTTAATCTGACGCGCTCGACAATTTCTGATGGATATATTTTTGTTTTTTACGATCGGCCCTGTATACGCGGCTCATATTTGCTGAATGTACTTAACCGGATACAAGGTATCCTCCAGTATATTATTCTGCCGCGCTGTAATCCGAAATCCCCTCTTGGGCTCCCCTACCTTAATAACATTTAAAAACCGCATTTTTTAAACGGTGGTGGAAAAAGGTTTATTTTTAGTCCGTGCTGCCTTGTATTTCTATTTCCTTAAACAATTAGAACGAAAACACCCGCCTAATTGGCGAATTAATGTCACGTGACGACTTGCCGAAGGCTTCCGGTCCATTCCCGACCTGCTTAGTCCTATAATACGATTTTAATGGGGTCCTCCGGGACTTGTTAGATACGAAAACCGGAACACGGGATGGAATTGGAGATTTTTTAAGCCGATTTTCATGTCCGACGGTGGTCGGATGTTCTAGTTTTTAATGGGAAATATAATATTATACAGGGTGATTCAACGTGCACTAAAAAGGACATACGTCGTTTTTAAACAATATGTAAGTATCTTTTTTTGTTTGATTTTGCTTTCTAAACTTTAAATTGCCAGAAAAGTTCTGTTGTGCGTTTAATTAAGGCCAGAATACTTCCTGCTTTCTAGTCCTCACTATGAGAGACGATTGTCTAAAGGCGGCTGATTTGTGATATGTTTGACGTGACGTCCGATCCGATATCGGAAAACCTTTAATCAATTGACTCTCAGATAATCGTATTTGAGAATCGTGTCTAATAGTAGGATTACAAAGTAGAATGTTGTGCGGCCGGCCTAAACCTCGATTCTCACTATCACAGCCTTCTTAAACTCTAAGCCGTGAAGTAAGAAAGGCAACGTTGCAAACAACACTGTACAGTAGGAATATTGAAATGAGTTTCTAATAGATTACATGCTAAATATAATTAATTTTTAAGTGTTTTAAACAAAATACAGGTATTAATTTTTACGATGTTTTGAACAACATATAGGTATAATTTCAAATACTATAGTTGCCCTAAAAAGCAATAATGTATCTGCAAAACTTATCAGGAACTTTTTTGCCTTATACAAATTTGTTGGTAAGGATTTAAAAAATATCAAATTGTTATGATGTTTTCTACCCCGCTTTATGCATTTTTGCGAACAGATCAAAGTAGCTTTTAAGAAGTCAACTAAACATTTATTATTTAGTAATATTTGCAATACTTAAAATGAATTAAAAGCATGTGTGTTTAGTTATAAATATAAAGCTTAATTCGTATTACATAAGATGCACTTTAAGAACAAACGCTTTAAGTGGGTTTTCCACTATGTTTACCCTAAAACCGCCTTAGGTAAATAACTTTCAGAATATCTATATAAATAATATTTTCGTTGAACTTACCAGCTATATCTTATGCGCGTTAAATTGATATCCTTAGGTATATTGTTGGTGGCTACAGTAATTACTATTATTGGATATGCAACATTTACACTATTGATATCAAGTTAAACCAGTTTTTAAAAACACTAATTAATTAGTAGCCCGTAAAATATATTTGTTCATTTAGTGTATAGGTACTACTTTACTTTTAATTAAAAAAACACTTATCCGGTCAATAGCGCACAACCAGGCTTTTCTAATTTCATCGTTTATGGGGAAATTAAATGTTGTTTGACAACCCTCTGTTTTAATATAACTGGGGTAATTCGTTTTGCAGCCCGGAAACGCAACACGTTCGTGGCATAATGTACGCCGTACGCACCGACTATATCGCGCACATTTAAACGTAAAAACAACAAATAACAACTTAGCACTGACCCTATTTTTTAAATATAACAATGAATTACTTATTTTTTTTTATATATAATAAATATACGCTACGATTTAACTTTTAAAAACAGAAAAAACCTTTTAAGCAATCGTTTAAACTTGTTTCTGTTTACTTCTAAACTGTACTTGACATTCCTACTGTGCTGTGTTGCCAGATTTCTCCTTCACGGCTAGGTGTCACTATACTTCTCGTTAACAAGCAGTGGCGTCGCCAGGGGTGGGCGCGGTGTGGCGAGCGCCCAACCTAAATTGCTTCAGCCCAACCTACTAATTGAACGCAAGAAAGTCATGTTCAAAAAAACATTCCATTTATATAAATTATTTAGTCAGCTCATATTTAAGTAGTCCGAATTATAGAATTCTTGAATAAATAATCTATGGTCGCAATATTAAAATTACCAGTATGTTGCGCTATGTCATTAGTGGAATTATGTCTACTAAAAACTCTTTTCTTTAAAAAAGAAACTAAAAAGCTAGAAAACCACGTAGAAAACAATTGCACAAAGCGGTCATCTTCGGTCGAAATTAACGTAGCTAATTTTACCATCATTTTATTTTTTATCCTCTCAAAAATTCATAATCAAACATTTTGTTTGACATAATTTTATTTGCATGATTTGTATCAATAAAATGTTAGGAAAAAGGCCATTTCCTTTAAATTATGTAAAAACATAAAATAATGTTGTTTATGAATAAAAAATAATGTCTATTTACTTATTGGTGATACTTGTTGATGAAAATTTAATTATATTTTGAATTTTGTCAAAATTTATATTGTATTAATAATTTTGAGATAACGACGCGACGTGACCTTTTGACTTCCCTCAGGGACGTATCAATGAATGTATTTTATCCAGACAAAGGTTGATGGTAATATATCCTTATGTAAAATATTCAATTCAATTTTCTTGCAGAAAGGTAGGGCTTGAAATATTTTTGTTGCAAAATTAAGGTGTTTAGAGTATACTACAAATTGAAGAAGGTTTTATAAAAACAAAGTATTTATTTGATTCCAAGAAATAACTTTTTTCAACTTAAAAAAGTGCTGTTTTTTGATTGTCATCATAAAGAAAAGGACTCCATTTTAGTACATTACATAAAGCCGCCATTATAAATAAAACAGATCAAAAAAATTGCTTGAATGTTAGTTAAATACCAATGTTATTAATATGGTTTGAAAAGTATGAATATGCGTTGAAGGTTTGCCTTCAAAAATCCATTATTTATTTGCCTGCAATGTAAAATTTTTGGCAATTGAGTGTTTATTTAGGTTTGACTTTTTAATGCGTATTAGATATTGGCATAGTATTGCCACCAATTGCCAATGCTTTACCATCAATGCCAACATGAAAAATGTATATTGCCGGCAAATAGTGTTTGCTAGGTTCTTTTCCCTTCAATTTTTTTCCTGCCCCTGCTGACCTAGCTACGCCACAGGTTCATGTAACGATTAAAAAAATAACATTTTCGTTAGCGGTCGTAGAAAAATTGCTATAATATTAAAATTTAAAACGTATGAAGACACAAGACACGCCACTGAACTAGAAATAAAAGAGCCAATTTACATTTTAGCCCGGGATATCAGCGATCTCGGGGCCAATCAAAGCCCAATTACGGAACTTTGTGAACTTAGCAAATTTCTTGGCGTGACTTGGAAGCATCTTAAACATCCATTAGGGGAGGAATCGGCTCCTTAGAACTAATTTGGCGACAAGATGGAGCCAAGTTCGAAGAGTCTGCTAAGATGGGGTTGTTTGGTTAATTCATTTAAAGACAAATTGGGGAAATTAGACGAAGTATCAGGCAAGGGGTTTTGAATTCTCATGTTTTACCCTTTGATTTATGTTAAAGCATTGAGCGGAATTTTAAGCACCAATGGCGTCCATATATTACCCCTTTTTCGTTAAAAAAACCAAGTCATGGGTGTATACAGGGTGATCATTTTTAACTCGGCACTATTGTGGAGAATGGTGATTTTTATAATACAGTTTAACAAGTTTTAGAAATTGTGCCTTACGGGCTAAGTCTCTTCAGGATAAATTGTCAAACAGTACTGAACACAAATACTATAACAGTTTGAAATTTGGACCCTCTCATCTATCCAAAAATACCTATTCGAAAAAGTACCTCTAAATGAATCACCCCTTATAATTTTTATATATGAAAAATATTGGCTGGATAATGATTTCTTTGTCACCCGGTATAAGCATTAACCTATAATTTTTTTTTTGCAGGAGGTCAAGATCAAGCCACCACCGCACTTCCCCTACCATCAACAGGTCGAGAACATCCGCCAAGTAGTTCGGGTCTTTCCGGTACGAATTCCGATATGAGTGATTGTGAAAGTGACATTGACATTGTCGGAGATACAAATAGACAAATGGGATACGCTTTTAAGGGGACCTAAGAGATTTATTAAGGCTTTGGTTTATTGTAAAGTTTTTAGATAATCGCACTCTAGATCAAGGTTTAATTAAATATGGGCGACTTAGATAAGGAAGTGACAACGTTGCTTTAAGGGGCCATCAGCGCCCTCATCGACAAATCTTAGAAGCTATCACAACCATCACATTTGTTTATGTTTGTTATTGGAAAGATATGAGAGGTGCTGTAACTCAATTTGAGAGTTAGATTATGTCAAAATCGCAGCCCTTTAGTAACTTAAAAGAAACCATATCCCAAAGAAAATTATTCTTTTCCTTTTTAAATTGCCTACTTTAATAATAGAAGAGCAAACAAAAGAATGTTTACACCCTTTCCATCAGAAATGTGTTCCTACTTCGTAAGTCGAAAATCGGGCCTCTGCTGTCTAAAAATGGCAGTTTGTGTATGCACGAATATTTAGTAACTTTTATTTCAAGATGTTGGGAACATTGTCATTATTAATGGAACTAAGCAAAGTCTGTCTATATAAGGTCACGACATTCGGCCATATTGCTTTGACGTCTTATGACGTCACATCTCCAATTTTTCGGCCATGTTGTTTAGTGCCAGAGATATACAGTTTATTGTATTATTAGAACAACCGTTTACACAACAGTTGTTAATTATTATTAAGTTGTAAATTATTTTACTTTAAATTAAAAACATTTGGAATTACATCTTTCAACAAATATCACTTCCAAAACAATGCAAAATGAAATGCGCAAATGTTAAACGCCACTGGATTGATCATCAGGCTTTGATTTTACCCAGTCTTGCCAACTTTTCTCCGTGGAGTGCCCTTCCTTGCGTCCCCGACCTCGAACCGCCTAAAAGTTGAGTATCGCAACCTTATATGTAAATATAAACTAACCGTTGAAACTAAGCACAAAACACCTCGTAATGGTTTAATATTTAAATGTTTTTTGTGTCAATAGACCACAAAATCGCTGAAAATTAAATACAATTCCAAAAGACAAAAACAAGATATAACACAGAACTAAAGTCGGTCTATATAGGTTCGCGACAATCGGCCATATTGCTTTGACGTGTTATGACGCCACATCTCCCATTTTTCGGCCATATTGTTCAGTACCGGAGATATACAGTTTATTGTATTAGTAGAACAACCGTTTACACAACAGTTTAATTATTATTAAGTTGTAAATTCTTTTACTTTAAATAAAAAACATAACGCCTAAAAGTTGACGATATGTCGCAACCTTATAAATATAAACTAACCTTGGTTGCGACACATCCTTAACTTTTAGGCGGTTCGAGGTCGGGGACGCAAGGAAGGGCACTCCACGGAGAAAAGTTGGCAAGACTGGGTAAAATCAAAGGCTGATGATCAATCCAGTGGCGTTTAACATTTGCGCATTTTATTTTACATTGTTTGGAAGTGATATTTGTTAAAAGATGTAATTCCAAATGTTTTTTATTTAAAGTAAAAGAATTTACAACTTAATAATAATTAAAAACTGTTGTATAAATGGTTGTTCTACTAATACAATAAACTGTATATCTCCGGCACTGAACAACATGGCCGAAAAATGGGAGATGTGAAGTCATAACACGTCAAAGCAATATGGCCAAATGTCGTGACCTTATATAGACCGACTTTGTGTCACAACCTTATAAATATAAACTAACCTTGGACATAGAACAAGTTAAACCAGTCGGCCATATTGAAAAATATCCCCTTGACAATGTTACCAATAGTTTATTTGTCACATGTTAAAACCTAAAGTTCCTAAATATTAGTGCATGTACATATTCTGCGGTTTATTATATTGGGTTAGACAGAAAATATTTGTTCTAGTTATTTCATGAGGGCTTAAAAAACATGGAAAAAAATATCACTATTATTATTTTAAATTTCCAAAAATACAATAAATTTAATAAATATAAAAATGTAACTTATAACTAAACCAACATCTCTTTGTTGTCGAGGTCGCATCCTGTTAAAAAACTTTATATGGATTATGTTCAAAAAACTGGTGTACGTGTAAAAGTTACTGTTAAATAATATAGTAAATAGTTCTCACTCGTCAAATTCACAATCACACCAGTTTTTGAATCTTGCCCTAGTGTATAGTGTACTTATTTTTTGTATATATTTATACAGGGTCATACCATAGTAAAAAAATATGTAATATCCACTGTGTAATATGTAGTTTATAATTAATATTTAATAAATACTAAATTACTGTATTTTATTATTTTTTTAAGACTTACATGTATACTCACCCCAGCCGTGTTTGTGGATGGTTATACCGTTGGTGTTGTTTGAGATAGGTATTAGTTAAATATTTTAAATCGTCTCCTATGTCCTAGGTTTGTTCAGCTCGATCGGGAGCTCGACGAATGGTTTGCCCTCTATATTTTCTGGCTTAAACTCAAATATTAATTTTATTTAACTTTACTGTATAAATTAAAATATGCTTATGAATCCTTTAGACAAGTTGGCATAGGTCTACCTTTTAATCGAGATATTCGTTGCGTTCTTTGAAAAGATCAGTAATGAGGAATGTCTTTTATCGATTTATTACTGCCGTTGGAGCCGTACAAAGGAGGGGACAATTGCCCCACCCCGAAAGCCCAACAAATAGTGTTTCTTCTAAAAATGGAGAATTATTGCAAGTTGCCTTATTAACCTCGGGTATTATTAATACATCATTTTGCAGCATTTTCAGTTCAAATATTGAAACATTTTGTTTTTTCCGGTAGCAATAAGGTTTGCTTCAGGAGCAATCAGGGAGCAATCGAACGCTTTCGGCGGAAACCCATCACTAGACACTGGTCTTTTGTCATTGATTTTATAACATAGACTCTCTGTTTGACCTCCGGACAGTGCGGACGTGCGTAAAGGACTACAAAGTTCTTCCCGGGGAGGCGGTTAGAGGTACCGTACGGACGTTTTTACCTTCGAAGATCAAGGAAAGATTCACGCTAAATTGACGGTGTCATTCTTCTGGAGCTAAGCGCTGGAAGCGAAGATTCCTATAAGCTGATGGTATCCTGTTTGGTGGTGAACAAGAGGTATTTCTCAAATGGCGGGAAATAGATGGGCGTGCCATGGGAACTGTCAGTAGTGAAAGTGAGGGTTATCCGTAACACCAGTAGCAGGTCTTGGTTTGACAGCCGACAATTTATGCATTGCATCGATTGTAGAATTATTTTTGTTTTCTTTTTGGAATTTCTGGGAGCTACGAGTTCGATTATCCAGATTTTCCGCCGATGAATCCCTGGAAAGCATAGTCCGGGAGGGGAAGGGGCTGGTAGATTGGACTTGAAGGGACCAAAACCAAGAAAAAAATATAGAAAAGAATAGAATCACTCTTTACGCGATCTTCGAGTAGTGCGGTTCAGGTTTACGTAGAGGTCTACATAGACCTCCCGGGTAGGCGATTGAAGGCATCGTACGAGCGTGGCTGTACCCTTGGGGATCGAGAAAAGATTCACGCTAAAATGGGGCTTCTTTCTTCTGGGGCTAAGCGCTGTGAGTGAAGATTCCTAAAGCCTGAAGTTTTTACGTTTTGGTGTTGAACACATGGTGTCCTCGTATGGTCGAGGAGGTGCGCACGCCTGCGGAAATACGTCAGGAATGAAAGTGACCGTTATGCGCGATACCAGTAGCAGCCGCTGGCTAGATAGTCGCAATTTATGCATTGCATCGAAGAAAGTACAATAAGTATTAACAATTAAAAAGTGAAAAGCTCGGGAGCCACCAGGGGCACAGGCCCGACTTACTGGAGACTCCTACCCAGAATACAACCCCTCTCACAGAGGGACGTACTGGCAATTGGACCCTCGGGGACCTAAGCCACAAACAAAGAAACAACAACAAAGAATAGAATTTCAACATAACCTAACATTTTTATTGTTGTATTTGTCGTGTTTGTTTACAAATGAGTCCAATAGCACTTTAAGACTCAAAAATGCAGCATTTATGTACTGAGTGTAATAAGGTCTATTCAAATAATAGTAATCTTCGTAAACACATAAGAATAGTTCACAATAAGAAGTCAGAATTTATTGAAGAAGATGAAAACACCAAGTTTAGATGCGTTGAGTGCAAAATTAACTTTAGATTTAATTACGTTTTGAGGAACCATTTAGGGCAGCTTCATGGACTTCAAAATATCGTGGAGGATTTACATTTTGAAAGTTTTGACGGTAAGAGCAGTATTTAGTGTATTTTTTTATGATCTAGAACAGCCCGGGACAATATAACGTAATTGTAAAGGGTCGTCCAATAAAAATGTCCTATCTTTAACTGCGAATTCTGTTTAAATTCTTTGCATATGTTTACACTCAGTTCTACCAAATTATCATGGAGAGATACATGATTCCAGAGCGAGTACAAATTGTTTAAAAAATGTTATCAAAATGGGTGTTTTATCCACAAAACGCGCTTGGTAGTGAAGTCGGTTAGCCACCAAAATTTTACGATTTAACGCCCCTCGACTTTTTTTATGGGGGTACTTGAAAGCCAGGGTATAGGCCAATAAACCACTAACTGAGGATTTACAGAACAACATTAGAATGACTATAAATTAAATTCAACTGGCTTTATGTGACTGTAATCGAAACAACTGGATTATCTCGAATTCACACTACTCCGTGAAGTTGTGGTGGCCATTTCCCAGACATACTGTTTCAGATTTAATGGTATATACTGTACTAACAAATAAAAAAAAAAGAAATACAATAATAACATTTATTTAAGTTGTTTTATTACAATATAAAAGTAGGACACTTCTATTGGATGACCCTTTTAATGGTAAGTTTACATCTCACATTTATTGCATGATATTTATGTCAGACAGAAATTCTGGCTAATTAAATGGTCAAAAATTTATGTCTGATATAAATTTTTGACTTGATTTTTCATTGTTCACATTAGCCAGAATTTATATCTGACATAAATTTCATGCAATAAAGGTCAGGTGTAAACTTACCATAAGATCCGAATAGGAAGCCACCTTCACCCATTTGTTTATTGAACAAAAACTGAATTTCTTATACTGTAACCTCTGCTTTTTGAGATATTACTCCTTTAAGTGGACTAAACTCAAATTCGACGATCATTTTTAAAATTTATGCTTCTTGAAAGACACTCAAATTCTACCGGGTGTTGCTCCGTCGAGCGGGACATAGGGAATCCCATGTAAATTTTGAAGTAGTCAAATATTGGCTCCCCTAATTATTTTAGAAAAAATGCTATAAGGACTTATTGAAGAGCACAGTAAGTTCCACCCAAAATGAAAATTTAAGCATTTTTCAACCAACCAGTAAAGAGTAAACTGCTTAATACTTCTGCAACGTAGTATCTCATTATGCACCCTGTACTCTAGAAATCAACAATAAAAACACCATACCGATTTATTAGTGACACACATTAGTGACAGATCATTAATTTATAATGTCATTGCCAAAACTGAACAATTTTATACGGGAATTTCAAAAGAATCCTCGCATTTCATTTTAGTTTACAGCTAATTCCAACACATGCACTCACAGTTACGCAAGACAATAAAACAAATTTTTCTACATTTAGAAGTCAATTTATGACGAAAATATCAGGATTTAATCAAATGCTCAAATATTCCTGCATTAACTGCCAGACAATAACCCAAACGATTATAAAACTCATTTCTTACGTTGGCTAGTTGGTACATCGATATTCTGGCACATTCAGCAGAAATAGCATTCCTTAGCTGGACTAAATTTTCATATTTTTTATTGGTAGCTTAGTTTTTAAATGTCCCCATAGAAAAAATCGTTTGGCGAAAGATCACGTCGATTTTCTTCACATTTGCAATTATTGATTACTGTGCCTGTAGTTTCAAATTTTTTATCGTCCGTTCTATTGTCGATTTACTTAGTATTGGCCTATTGCGAAAATAGGCTGCAAACATGTCCGCTACTCTTCGATAACTATTTCCCTGGTAAAACCATTTTATAATAGTGATTTTTTCTTGATTAAAGTAGTTCATTATTTAAGAATAATGTGACATTGATCTGACAACTTGAGATTAAAAGGTTAAATAATTTTTCTAGTATTTTATTATAAACTTCTAATAATACAAGGCGGGTAAGAAGATATGGGATTCGTAACTTATTTTAACATTTATCTCTTAGCTCGCGGACTGAGAAGAGCTGAAATTTGTACACTGGGAACAAATTTTCATGCTCTTTAAAAATCCTTATTATATTTTCTTCTAAAATAATTAGGGGAGCCAATATTGGACCACTTCAAAATTTATATGGGATTCCCTATCGCTCGACGGAGGAACACCCGGTATACATATAAAATGTATGTTTTTCTGCATGTCATTCAACACCATCAGATCCAACTAAGATAATATTATATTTGAGCAAGTTGATATAAGCAGTTTCAGAAATATTTTTATAGGATGCTCACCATAAATAAACTTTATTTAGTGCTAAAAATCATCCATTTGCTTAAATCTGAATTTATGAAGAAAAAAACGTATTTTATATTAAAGACCTACAGAAAATGATCCTGTTTTATTTTTAAAGATTTTTGGGAGTGGAAGTCGGAAGTGGAAGGTCATAACAATGTACTGTATGTTCTGAATTCATCAAAAATGACATCCAAGTCTAAACACACATATTATCAGTGCCAACATTCAAATGCAAAAAAACTTTTGCTTGTGTCAGCCAAATTATTGCACAAACAGATATAGACAGTGGAGAATGTCACATTAAATATTACAAGTTACATTATCATAATGATAGTGAGACTCAGGAATTGAAGATTTCAAAAAAGCGAAGCCAATGAGGTCAGTACTTTTGAGTTAGTTTTAGCTAGATTTACTTTTGACTTTTAATAATAATTTAAATAAACATTATAGTACATTTAGACTCGGTCCAAAAAATCGTCTTTTTTTAATTATATCGAAAATATTGTTTAGGGTGACAAAAAGAAAATATCTTGATGATTTGAGCCTTTAATGTTAATATTCAGAGGTTCTTCTCCTTTAATTCAGATTTTTATTTGTACTTCACTTTCACATCAAAGCTTCCTAAAAATTTATGTGCACATGTATCTTTAGAGAACTAAATTGCCTACAAAAACCTTCTTATTACAAAATTTTGCCAGGCAAACCGTTTTCTGATAATCAAAGCTTTAAACATTGATACTTTTGTAACTAATAAAAAAATAAATATATAGATAAAAACAACATAGATTTTTAAAGGGAATTTAATGCTGTACAAAAAAGGTCTCTTAATGTTTTGTAAATAAAATCATTCTTTTAAAAGTTATTCACATTTAAATTTAAAGAAAAAATTAAATTACTGTTTTGCTCATTTTTGAACCAAGTTTTTTTTCACTCGTCTGGAACAAATTGATATATTATATAATCAAAAATTATAATTTTATCAATCTTATCTCTTATAATATCTAAATTTCATAATATATTCAGTCCTATTCTAGGTTAATAGCTATTTGTTATACGAAAACGTAGATTTTTCTGTCTTAGAATAAGTAAATCTACGTTTTCGCATAACAAATAGCTATTAACCTAGAATAGGTTTGGACATATTATGAAATTTAGGTATTTTAGTTTTAGTTTAGCTTTTAGTTTGGTAGTTTGCTTAATTAATGTCAATAAATATTACAATTCTGTACATACGTCATATAAAATATAAAATAAGACTTAAAACTAAAAAACAAGTAGGTATATAATACATAATGCACAGATTATCGGTAACGAACAAGTACAAATAGTCATTAAAGAAATAAATGAACAAATGAAAACGTTAGGAACAAACAGAGTTATATTAAGTTACTGAATAATCGGAAACAATTCTATCAATTTCTTCCAAAGAGAAAGGAGAAACCTGCAAAAATAGCTTTTTGAGTTCCGACTTTAGTTTTGTTGGAGTTAACATCCTTATTGATTCGTCCAGTTTATTAAAAATAGTTTATGCCAAAGTAGTTTATACCAGTTTGGGTCCTTTTTAACCTTATATTAATGGGATATATATTATTTTTGTTTCTTGTTCTGTAGCCATGCAAGTCGGCGTGAGTCTCATACTGATCTAAATGCCTTCGAATATATAGGATACTTTCCAGTGCAAAAGCCGCAGGCAATGTGAGGATTCCTTCACGTCTGAAAGCCTCCCTGGTGTCATCTCGATATCCAAGCCCAGCAACAATACGCACAGCTCTTCTTTGGAGTCTTACAGCCGCGTGTCCCCATACAAGTACAGCATATGACATTTTGGAGTGGAACATAGCAAAGCATGTCGTTCTGACTATATCTTTTGTGCTCTTTGCGATAGTTGGCGTAAAGCATACACTACTCTAGTCAGAGATTTGGCAAGCACATCCCCGTGCTCACACCATGTTTGTTTAGGGCCCAAATTAATTCCCAGAAATTTAATAGAGGTTGGGTTTGCTGGAACATTGTCAAGACATCTAAGGGACGACACCATGCTCTTTGTTTTTGTGACATTTAGTGACAGCTGATTTGCCACAAACCATTCATTTGCCTGAGTTTGTACTTCCTCTGTTTTTGCCTTTAAATTCCAGTTAAGCGATAGATTTAAAAAAAAATGGATTTTCTATGATGTAATATACCGTGTAATGCATCGCCGAGCGGGACATAGGAAATCCCGTGTAATTTTTAATGCGGTCAATTATTGGCTCCCTAATTATTTTGGAAAAAATTCTATTGAAGTTTATTGAAGAGCATGCAAATCTATGTACATGGTAAAAACTTTAGATTTTTCCGTTAACCCGTTTAGTCTCTATCATCTCTTACATTTTCTTCTCTTTGATACTCCCTAACTTCACATCTGCAGATATTTATCACTGTGCCTTTGGTCTCAAATTTTTTGATAGTCCTATCCTGGGTATTGGTCTATTCGGATACTGAGCAGCGAACATGTCTGACACCTTTTGGTAACTATTTCCTTTGATAGTACCATTTAATCATCAATACTTTTTCTTCAGTAGTATAACTCATGGTTAATCTTTTCGCTCTACGATTTTTGAAAATAATAAAGCACTAAATTTCAAAATGACAACGTTATGTCACACTGACTGGTATTTTTATTGTTATTCATAAATATGAGGCGATAATAATGTAACAATTTTTAAAAATATATTAGCATCTAACTAGCAAACGGTTTAACCGAAAAATCTAAAGTTTTTACTTCATGGACGTAGATTTGCATGCTCTTCAATAAACTTCAATAGAATTTTTCTCTAAAATAATTAGGGAGCCAATAATTGACCCCATTAAAAATTACATGGGATTTCCTATGTCCCGCCCGGCGATGTATCACCCGGTATATTAATTTGTTCCAATGGGTGAAAAATCTTGGTTCAACTATGAAGAAAACAGTAATTTAATTTTTTCTTTAACTTAAATTGTGAATAACTTTTTAAAAGAACGATTTTATTTAAAAATATATAGAGACCTTTTTTGTAGAGCATTAAATTTTCTTTAAGAATCTAAGTTGTTTTTTCTATATATCTATTTTTTTGTTAGTTACTAAATTATAAAATAAAAAAAGGTATATCTAAAAATATACAGGGTGTCCGAAAATCTTTCGCACACGTATGGAACAGATGAAAATAACACGACAAGTTCCTATAAAATTTTTCCGTTTAAGCTCCCTGCGGAGATAGCTGATCCCCGAAGCAGGCAGCTAGAAATCGATTTTTCGTGAATAACTTTTAAAGCGCTCTGTATAATTTGATAATTTTTTAGTATGATGCATACTAGTAAAGACCTCTTAAAAATAGTGCCCTTGAAACTTATGTCGCTTCTTTAGTTTGCCAGGGACGGACTAGTTTTCGCACATTATTGATAATATTTTTTACGCCCTGTATGGTGAAGACACAAAAAATATGTTTTTTGGGTAGTTTAAACCTTTTGCTAAAAAAAAGGTACTCTTGTTTGACATCGATAAAATGAGCCGTTTTCGTTCGTTTCTGTTTTTAAACAAATAATTGATCTTTTTTTTCTCATTCCTAGATAAAATATTTTATAGGAAAAATTGATGCATTTAAAAAGTTTTAAAAATATCAAATTTTGTACTGTAAAATGTTTTTAAACTGAACTCTGCGCATATCTTCTTTAGTTTTAAAATACTTGATGGGTCAAAATAGTAAAAAAAAAAATCATAGGAACAATTGGTGCATTAGGAAAAATTACAATTACACTTAGCAATTATCACATTTTTGAAGAAAATATTTTAAAATTAAATTGGTATGACTTGAAAAAGTTTCAAAATTAATAATAATTATTTTTCCCATACCTAACAAAATATTCATATGAAAAATAGGTGCATTAGCAAAATTTACTTTGCAAATATCAAATATTTGGGAAAAATATTTTAAAATTAAATTAAATAGATCCAACAGAGTTATAAAAAAAATATATATTTTGTTCTCACTTCTAAAAAAATGAAAAAATTGGTGCATTGAGAAAATATCTCTTGCAATTATCAAATTTTGGGTGTGATCTTTTCAAATTTGTTTGGAAACACCCTTTACGTACTTTCAGAATTTTTAAACACATTTTCAAATGGTCCACAAAAATACAAAAACAAACAATTAGTTTTTCTCATTTCAAAAAAAAAACTTTATATTCATAGGAAAAAGGGGTGCATTAGGTAAAAATTAAATTTTGGTGTAAATGTTTTTGTGTTTTTGATAAAATTATACAGTCATTTGCCTAAAAAGTATTAAAGTGATTTTTTTTATTAACAATTTAAACAATGATTTCTAGATTAAATAAAAATCCCAATGATGAAGCGTTATTGTCAAATAATGACAAATCAGTTGCTGATCCTCTCTCACTTGGTTTAGATAATTCAGCGAATCAGCATTTTTTATGTCTCAAGAGGACAACAAATTAGAAGCAGTTTCAGTAGCAACGGATTTTAATAGGTAAGAAATTAGGAGATATGAAGGTTGTTTATCAAATTCTCATCCTAATTATACAGATTTAATAGAGACATTTTGCACCTCTTAAAATAACAGACGTTTTTTGGCCTCCTTATGGTTATCGTTATTAAGCATAACGATTACGGCAGCAGTTTTAGACAGAGATTTTGCAGCCTCTTTTAAGAAATTTATCTTGCGTCTGCGCTTTCGACACATACCCTTATTTTTGCCTGTGGTTCACCGATTTTAAAGTTAACGAAAAATCCGTATTTACTTTTATTCTTCATAAGATATAAATTAATATTTAAATATATGCAAAAACTTCTGTTGATTTCGTTTTTTAAAGTAGATGCAAACAATACAGTATAAGCAAACCCAAAAAGTAAGGTTAGGTTTGGTAGTAGAATAAAAAGCAAGTGTGCCAGATTGTAACATCTAAATTAATTTCTGATTTAGAATATCCGTAAAAGTGCATTAATTTCTTAACACTATTTGATTTTTACTACTGCTATACATTTTTCGCTAATTAGAGCCTATGTATAAATGATATTTTCATTAATACGGCATGAAAATTTTAACCTTTTAAATAATTGATATTAAAATTTCTACAATCCGGCAACCACGCAGTTTAACAATAACGATAACGATAAGCTCTTCGGTATTCATCCGTAATTAAAGGAGTCCGGTATGGTTTATAACGATAACGGATCATGTTTGCGTTATTGCGCAGCCTCAGAATAATGTTAACCACAACGGAATTGCAAAATAAGGGGTGCGAAATGTCTCTAATAAAGGAACACTCTACACAAAATTTTTCGCATATGCTCAAATTTTTTTATTAGCTTCAATACAAAAATGCTTTAATTTAAATAGCCATATCCCTTTTAATAATTACAATTAAAAAAATATTGAGGATATTTGCAGCTGTAAGTTTATCATAACCGTTGTTATTTATTGTTAACAATACATTCTACAGGGTGATTTCAAGTTTAAAAAAATGAATAGTTTTTAACCACCCTGTAAGATGTGCTATTGAAAGGGTGGAATTAAATTTGTGATTATAAAATGTCGTCGGTTTAAAGGTGAAACTCACTAAATGCCTTTTTGCTAAAATAATAGTTAGGTAAATCCCTTGCAGTAAAAGTTTATTATACCGAATCAGCTAAATAACATAACACATAGGCAATGATGAGACAGTTTACGTGAATACCGGCATGTAAACATTTCTGATTGGATGACTCACGTACATCCTTTGTTATTGCTTAGTATAAAAACTTATAAATTAGGTACATTTTGGATTCTTGGATATATTTAGTAAAATAATAAATATTTATTTATTTATTTATTACAAGCCCAACAGGCAACTATTAACAGGGCTACAAATATAACTATAATATAAACTATATAAAATTAAATAATACAATACAGAAAATAATTTCAAAGCAAAATAGAAACTTAATATAACTTTAAGACTAAAATCTCATACCTAAAGATGTTCTATGCATACTCGAACAAACACTCTATAATTCATGAAAAAATCACAGTGATATGCAATGCCATTGTATAAGGAGCACATTCTTTAAATTGGTGACATATACAATGCATTAGTACTGGGCGATGGCAAATAAAAATATCTACTGTTCCTACCTGCAATCCTCGGGATCGCGAAATTAATTTCACCTAACAGAGATGGACAGACGATGGCCCCAATAATTAACTTATATAAAAATACCGTGCTATGAAGATTTCTTCTTTTCTCTAAACTTTCCATATTGAATCTTCGTCGCAAAGGTCATCATCTATTCCCCTCTGAGGGTAAGTGCCTTCTTCTTTTAAAACCAAATATTTTAAAAACTTTCTTTGGACTCGTTCCACTGGTCTCACATATTTATCATAATATGGTGACCAAACTACTGATGCATATTTAAGTTTTGTTCTAACCAATGAAAAATAAAGTCTTAGTACTCTTTATAATAGTAAATATAAAAAGAAGATCTTGTTCATTACAAAATTTGAATAAAATCGATGGCATGTTCTAACAGAGCCGTACGCAGGGGGGCAATGGGGGCAATTTTGCCCCCTTAGGATTGCTCTGAATTGGCTTTTTCAGAGGTAGTGGGTGTTGTTTGAGGCCTGATTCTATGTAAACAGTATAATTAGAGCATTATTGGCCTGTTTTTGCCCCCCTCCACAAAGAGAAAAAGAATAAACTTAAATAAGGTACGATGTTGATAGATGTGGACTTGTGAGTATGAGTTTTACCTTTAAACATGCCTTTCCTTAACATTGTTTATAAATTGTCTTGATTATTATCTTATTTTTCTTCTTATTATTAAAAGAGATATGGCCATTTTTGTATTGAATTATGAAAAAATTGAGCTGATGCGTTAATTTTTGTGGGAATAGTATAATTTGAAAATTATTTTTATTTTTCAACCAACTAAAAGTAACTCTTTCCTGGAAACCACGTGTTTTTGTGTATTTTTTGACTTTTGAACTAAGATACTAGAATAGAAGTGAACCATTACATTTTCGCCATATAATCGTTTATACAGGGTGGTCCCTAAGTAATGGGCCAAAATTCAACTGAATAATTGTGATGATAAAATATTGCGATTTAACTAAACTCACGTCAGTACAAAAGTTAATATTAAGTAAAGTGTCAAAGTTTAAAAAGTATTTTAAAATTAATTCAATAATATTTGATGTTTAAAAAATCGTTATAAAGACGTTATCTAGGGGTTTTCTGACACGAGCTACTCATATCTGATGTTAATGTTTACATGTTAACTACCTACACTACTTTGAACTTTTCTAATATGTTTGTGCTTTCCTGTATTTACCATCTGAGTAAAATATTAAACACTCCCATACTTTCTACACAAAAAAGGTATATGTTATGAGAATTTATCTGATCAACCGTTTTCTAGATATTCGCGTTTAAGTTATTTAGTGCAACCCAAAAATCCCTTTTAAAATAGCATATTAGTCGTACCTACAACTACCTCATCATAAACAAGTAATTTATAGTATTTATCTTATACTTTTTGGTTGCACTAAACCATATACAGTGCGTTCCAATTAAAACGAGCCACCCACCATAATTTGGTTATTTGTACACTTATAATCCTAAAATACGTCATTTTTATTTTTAGGGGGACACATTTTTGTGTCAAAATTTACTTATTCAAAGTTATCCCCTTCCCCCACCAACACAAACGTCAAAAAGTTTAAGTGGGATACGGGGTCAAGGGGTACATCATTTTAAAGCTCCCGACGAGTAATTTATATCCCTATTTTTTTATTTATAAGTGTACAAATGTGTACAAATAACCAAATTATGGGGGTGGGTTCGTTTTACTTGGAATGCCCAGTATGTATGTACATGCAAATATCTTGAAAATAGTGGTTCAGAGCCATTCTTACAAAGTACACCCTTTTTGGGTAGAAAGCATAGATTTTACTGGTTTATTTAGATGGTACACACAAAATAACACAAAAGTTGGGCCGTTTTAGAGAATTTAAAAAGTAGTGTCGCTAGTGCCCTTCATAAAACCCCTAGATATAGTTAAAACCATATTTAGTTCATTCTGGAAGCGATGCCGCCAAGTACACAAAAATGATAAAGCAAACAAACCTTTTGAAAGCACATACCCTCTGACAGAGCCTGATTACATATTTTTTAGATAAATAAATAAAAATATTGCGAAAACACGTATTATGTACTTAAAAACCACCCTCTTATTTCGTCTCTGGCCTTCCATAAAACCTGTAACGCGTGGCGTAGTCGTCGGGTTGAATATTTTTTGCTGCAATAAATCATTGTTCTCAAAAGGGTTTATGGCTTTTATCATTTTTTACTTACTTGGCGGCTTCGCTTTCAGAATGAAATAAATATGGTTCTAACTTTACCCAGTTACCCATATCAAATATTATCGAAAAATATTTTTTAAGTCTTGACACCCTGTATATCAGTTAATATCAACTTTTGTACTGAGGTAAGTTTAGTTAAATGGCAATATTTTAACCTCGCAATGCTACAGTTGAATTTTGGCCCTTTACCTAAGGACCACCCTGTACACTTCCAAAATATTTTTTTCATTTCAGAAAAATAAAAGATAAGAAAAATGTGTGTTGTATCTCAAATTGTGCACTCAAAGGGCCTAGTTTAAAATTATTCAAATTTCCGACCAGCCTGTTGGTGGTTAACCTGTGGAAAGAAGCTTTAAATATTCATCGGAACAAAACTGTTACCAATTTTTACGTGTGCGATCAGCATTTTGATGAGAGAGACTTCATCCGTAAGTACAGTTGAAATTTATTTTATATTTACCATTAAATTAAGAAAAACTTTTTTTCAGCTGGGACAAGAAAACTTAAGAAATTAGCTTTACCATCTGTTCAAAGGAATGGTAAGTTTGTCATATGTGCTAGTATCATTTGTTTATGTCCAAAAGCATTTAGTCTATTTAGAACTAAAAACTGAGGTCCTTCAGCTGGAGCGCACTCAGCTAAGACAAGTAGTAGGACTTCTGACAGGACACTGTCATCTAAGGAACACTTGCAAAAAATGGGCGCTTACAATGGATCTATAACATGCAGGCTTTGCGGGAAAGAGGAGAAAATAGCCTCACACATAATATACAACTGCATTGCACTGACACGCAAAAGACACAGTCTATTTGGGGAACATACAAAGCGGGAACCCGCTCCCGCATGAACATCTTGGCAGAAATCTACTAAACCTGATAAAGGGCAGTGGACTTCTGTAACAAGAAAGGGGTGCACAATAAGCCAATAGGCTGCAGTGCAAACATGGTCGAATGACCAACCCAAACCAACCAACCAACTAACCAACCCCCCTCCCCTTATCCCTAATCTCACGTGAAATTTATGGGAATGCAAAAAGTCACCATTTCTCAAACCAAAATTGATTTTCTTACAAAAAAAAAAAAATTAAAGACCAAAAAGTCCCCCATCCAAAAGTAACACTGTATCACACTACCTCCACAAAAATTACGTGGTATTTTCACAGACCCCCCTGCCCCCAACGTGAGATTCGGTGAAATTTTCCTCGACCTCATCCCTGCCCCCCTAAATGTCTCACGTAATGTATGGAGGCACCCTTACATGGAACGTCCTAAGACTATTTTTTTTTGCTTTAGACCCAATTTAACGATTTTATATTAGGATTTCTATATTGTGATCATTTGATCTATTTTTAGATGAAAAGAAATAACCCTCTCTAAAAATACCAGTGTGACACATTGTTCTGTTTGTCGCTGTACTTGTGGACAGAGGTATGTACATGTAATACCCAAAATTTTTATTTTTAGATGCCGCAATTTTTAAATGAAGCTTATACAAGGTGATTTTTAAGTTAGTATTTTCCTTTTTATCACTGTATAGAAGGCAAGAAAATGAAAAAAAACATGTCCAAAAATGATTTGTTTCCATGATACAGAGTGTTAAAGTTTTAAGAAAAAAGATACCTTTTTATTATAACATTCCTACCACTTCAGATATTTCCACAAAATTTGGTTCACTTTTTTTGACCATTACTTTTATTGCTGTAAGTTTTGATTTTTTTACCAGTGGCGTTCGAATAAGTAGGGTATTAATTTTTTTAAAGAAAAAAATAGTACGCCACTGCATTTTCTTTAAATCAATATTATTTTAAAAAGTCATTTACTTTGGAGTTAATTTTTAATTTATTTGTAAATTTTTGTATTTCCTTTCATTCTATACAGTATGTTAAATAGAAAGTACCAACCTAGAAATTGCCCACAATATTTCTTATAGTATTTGTAACATAGTAGCCTATAGTTAAAGATAGTTTATTTTTAACCCGCTTTTATTAGCTTGGGTTGTATGTATGTATGTATGTAACGGAATCTTTAAGCTTAATTTTCACCAACTTCCAGCGATTCGATTTCTTTGAAACTTTGCACACGTATCAAGGACCCATGACAATGCAATAATCTGCAAACAGTATCCCGTTATCCCTGATTAGGATCGCCAGGATAAATAAATTCCTTTATAGATTTTCTGTAGGAGAGTAACAGAGAAAGAGCTAGTGCGCGATCTGCGCATGCGTGCAGTTTCGGACGTACTCTCAGCATAAGGCTGACAGAAACTTGTTCGAGTAGTTGCGTTCTGAAACCCCATGCAACAGTGAAGCTTTAAATGAAATGATTAGATTACGAAATAGTTCGTGAAACATTTCAATATCACATGTCCGCAGAAAACTAATTGATATATCGAACTAAAAAATGAAAATAAATAATAGTTTAAAAAACTAAAAACACGCTTTTATATGCAACCGAACTAAAAATTAGAAAATAATTTTTCATTACAAAGAGTTTGTATTACAGTAATAAAAGGTCAAACAATGAATCATAATTATATACCTCAAAATAGAATTATAATAAAATTTAAGATAATAACAGAATAATTCACTTCAGAATAAAAGCGTGGGGTGCTTAATATATTAAATGTTATAATTATTTCATTTGTAAATATCTATGAGGGAAAAGTTATGAAAAAATAGTAAAATGCACCCCACGCTTTTACTCTGAAGTGAATTATTCTGTTATTATCTTAAATTTTATTATAATTCTATTTTGAGGTATATAATTATGATTCATTGTTTGACCTTTTATTACTGTAATACAAACTCTTTGTAATGAAAATTATTTTCTAATTTTTAGTTCTGGTTGCATATAAAAGCGTGTTTTTTTAGTTTTTTTTAAACTATTATTTATTACTTTGGTAAAATCATTGGCAGTGATTAATATTTGAAACTGTAAAACTTTGCGCACAAATACTATAAGAAAAAATAACTTTATATTATTTTTGGGCAAAGCTCAAATGTTATAAAATATGTTTCACAATTATTCTGAAGTCGCATGAAGATCTTCTCAGATCCGTCGAATCTCTTCAGATGAAAATAAAAAAAGTACTATGGTGATATGTGACGAAAAAGCTAAAATAATAATACAAAGCCGAAGATGTCACATTGAAACTAAAAATAGCATGATCAAGTTAAAAAAAAATACTTGAGGAAAACATTTCGAAGAGCATGAGGAAATGAAAACCAAAGAAAAATCTGTGGAAGAAATTAATTCTGCGGATGTTTTACCACATTTTGTGTAAGGAAATTCGAGTTAAAAAAATTAACAGGGGCTAAAAGGACAACTGGTACTACTAAAGGTGATACGTCAGCCTCCAAGCCAGTTCGGAATACAGGTGAGAGGTTAACATAATGGTTCCCAACCTTATGTTAAGTACTACAACTGGAAAAGATATGGTAGGAGCCCAAGACGGGGATTTCGAATTTACTACAGCCGCGGCAGATTAATATACCGAAGGATACATTGTACCCGTTTAAGTACTCTCCACCCAGTATGTGACCTGTATACAGGGTCAGATTGTAAAAATACAAATATATCCATCAGAAATTTTTGAGCGCATAAGATTAAGATAGGGTGAGTTAATTACATGCTAAACAGTATACAAGGTGATTCAAAAATCGATTACAAAACTTAAGAGGGTGATTCTACTTGACAGAATAAGGATAGAGCTTCATATAATTTTTTTCAAAATGTCATTTCGTTTTTCGAGTTACAAGCCGTCAAAGTTTCATTTTTTATATTGGTTTTTTCGCCATAATGCATTTATTTTTTAACCACTCCAACACAACAGTACTTTTTTTTAAATACCGCCAGAGGGCACTTTACCTAAAACTTAAAATTTATTTACATCATAACTTTTTACTGTGACAGATATCTCAATGCTGAGGGCGCCATTTTATAGACAATCAAAACTTAAAAAAATTAGGTACTCTTTATTAGAAGTCGATAAACCTCACCATTTAGGCACCAATCAAAGTTTTCATCAATTTCAATCAAATTACCTACATACATACAGGGTGTCCAGTAACTCAACCGACAAACTTTACGAGGCGATTCTACAACAGAAAATAATAAAAACTTCATATAAACATATGTCCTAAACGTCTTATTTTTGAACTACCTACCAGCTTTGCGATATCTGTTAAAATATAAAAGTGATGATGTAAATAAATTTTAAGCTTTTAGGTGAAGTGCCCTTTGGCGGTATTTAAAAAAGTACTTTTGTCTTAAAATTGTAGAATCTGCTAAAGCTCGATTTGTGTGCCAAATATTAACTGGATTGGTTAAAAAATAAATGCAATATGGCGAAAAAACCAAAATAAAAATTAAACTTTGACGGCTTGTAACTCGAAAACGAATGACATTTTTGAAAAAAATGTATATGAAGCCTCTACCCTTATTTTGTCAGTAGAATCACCCCTTAAGTTTCGTAATCGATTTTTGGAATCACCTCTGTATATTCCACTAATCTGACAATTTGAGAGTGACGTAAAGAAAGCAGAGGAGCTATAAAGTTGTAGACAATAACGTAGTTCTTGATATTCTTGAGAGTGGCTTTTTATTTTGAAGAAAATAATTTAGGGAGAACAATTAATATATTATCCGACACGATCAGAACGACTTCGACAAGCCAGAAATAATATTAGTATTTTTTGACATATTTAAAAGCTGTAGCCGCTTTCTTTCTAAATGCAATATAGGGCACTTTATATATTATTTCCTCCTCTATGGTGCTTTAAAGTGTGTTCTATGTCTATTTCTATTTTTTTCTTGGTTTTGGTCCCTTCAGGTCCAATCCACCACTCTCCCCTTCCGGTCTATGCTTTCCAGGGCTTCGTCGGCGGAAAATCTGGATAATCGAGCTCGTAGCTCCCAGAAATTCCAAAAGAAATCAAATAACTCAACGTTCGATGCAATGCATAAATTGTCGACTGTCATGCCAGGGATCTGCTGCTGGTGCTAGTATCAGCCTATTCACTTTCGCTACAAGCTGACGGTTCATGGCACGCCCCATCTATTCCCGCCATTTGAGAAATACCTCGTGTTCACTACCAAACAGGATACCATCACAAGCTTATAGGAATCTTCGCTCACAGCGCTTAGATCAGAAGAAAGATGCCGTCAATTTAGCGTGAATCTTTCTTGATCCCCGAGGGTAAAAAACGTTCGTACGACACCTCTAGCCGCCACTCCGGGAAGAACTTTGTAGTCCTCTACGCACGTCCGCACTGTTCGGAGGTCAAACAAAGTCCCTTTAAAAGTGTTGGCAGGATTGTCGGTTCTTTCGATTCCTTTGACAGCATATTCACTCTTGCACGAGGAAATAACTATTACCAAACGTGAAGTTCTCGCCAGCAGAAGTGCGCTACGGCAATCACGCACTTCTGTCTTACTTTCAATTAATGATTCTCCTTTTTGTTTCGTCTCGCACACGATGTGTAAACGGGACCCGTTTAGACAGATAGTTGATTGCCGTCTTTATATTTGTATGGCGCTTCTGTTAGCATCTTCTGGTACCCGGTTTTTCTAGTCTACTCGGCGACAAAAGGCTGAGACTGACTTCCCATGCCTGTGTAGGGTAGAATTTGCAGTATTTTTTTATAAACAGTTCTTTGTAGTTTTAAACAGGGTGCTTTTAAACACAAGCTTATCTTGTAAGGGGGCGATTCTTGGACTCGTTGGAAAAAAAAACTTCAATATGGTCATATGCCCTAAGCGTTTTAACTTTTGAAATACAGGGTGGTAAAATTTTCAAAAAATAAAAAAATAAATCGAAAACACTATATGTTATACTGGATATAAGCCTTATTTATTATTTTTGTTATATTATTGCTAATAAAAAATTATAAAACATAATTTTTAAAGAAAAAAGATCCGCAATGCTTCTTTTATTGTCTACAAATATGCAATTAGGTAATTTTTTTTCTTAAACTAAACAAGATACGGAACAAAATTAATAAAAGTAATTAATTTTGTTAAATGTTGTTATGTAATTTTTATATTGTATTAATTGTTGTAAAATGGAGTATCCGTTAAAAAATAAATAACTTAAGTTAGCGATAAATTACCGCCTTAATGCCATTAATAATATTGTTAAATTAAAACTAAAATTGGGTAAGGGATAGTTCGGATATGTAAAAAAATAGTTTTTTTTTTAAATTTTAATACTCTGTATCTCAAAGTTAAGACGTTTAGGACATATGTCCATAAGAGTTGTTTTCTTTAAATGAGTCAAGAATCACCCCTTAAATATTAGCATGGCTTTAAGGAACACCCTGTATAAATACGTCATTGTAACTTTTTGTTGTTTATATTTTTAGATGAGCAAGAATTTCCCCTAACCTACCTAGATACCTTCTTTAAAATCTTTTGTCAATATTGTGACGAGTTTTCCTAATGTTAAGGACCTGATAAGACACGTAAAAGAAATCACGACTTTGTTAGTGATGCTGAAATTTTAACTGAAAAACAGCTTAAAAGTGGTAGGTACATCGAAGTTAAAAATCCAAATAATTAGTATGCTTTGTTTTAATTTCTAAAAAAACGATTTATAGTAACAATTGGTGCATTAGGAATAAAATATATTTATAAGAAGAAATGGTGCACTATACATATAACAAAATTATTTTAAACTTGTAGAACATTTATTCTTCTTCCAATGTTTTCGCATTGTATTTAGTATCAAATCATTTGCTGGAATATTACTAAATCAGGGCTGTCCAAACCATGGCCCGCGGGCCGCATGCGGCCCGCGGCTTGTTTAATTGCGGCCCATAGAACCTTTTTAATCGACTTCAAAAAAAAGTCCGGTTTCCAAAATTAAGGAGCAAATTATTTTTCTCGCATTGAAATCGAATATTTTGGGTATGTTCGATCACGTTGCTCATCACTATTCACTCGAGAATTCGGGAATTCCCTGAACGCAAGATAGGTACCTACCGCGCATCGTTCATTGGGCATTTGTTTGTCACTTGTCATTCAACGCGACGAAAGTTTTGATTACGCAAGGTTACTCTCAATAAAGACTACATTATTTTAAAGTTTGGTATTACGTTGTTCGCTTTGTGTTTGAGTATAAAAAACTTTTAACATCATTATGTCTACAAAGAAGAGGAAGTTAAGTGAAGAAAAACGTTCATTCAATGCGAAATGGGAGTTAGACTACTTTATCTCCAACAATAACAATAAAATTCAGTGTTTGATTTGTATGCAAGTTTTATCTGTAAGTAAAGAATATAATGTTAAGCGACACTATACTTCTTTACATGAAGAAAAGTATAAAAAAACATGTCGGTGAAGCAAGAAAAGTTATGGTGGCTGAGTACAAAAAAACTAATACAGCAAACAAGTATGTTTTCAAAAGTAAGTACTGAAAATGAACAAAGCTTGGCTGCCTCATATGAAGTTTCATTACAATTAGCCAGAGCTAAAAACCATTTAGTGATGGAGTTTTAATAAAAAAATGCGCAGTTGAAATGGCTAAACGCTTTATGCAGCCGAAATTAGCGGAAAAGTTTGAATCTGTGGCATTATCTCATCAAACGGTGGCGCGACGAATAGAGGACATGGGTAATTATATTACGAAAAGTTTATGTGATTACTTTGTAGATTGCGAATATTATTCAATATGTTTGGATGAAAGTACCGACCAGACCGATGTCAGTCAATTAATAATCTTCATTCGTTGCATTTCCAAAGATTTTACAATCACGGAAGAAATGCTGGATTTAATACCATTTCATGGAACAACTAAAGGCAGTGATATATTTGAAGCAGTTAACAAAACTATAGTAGAATATGGAGGATTTCGTAAGTGTTCTTGTATTGTGACCGATGGGGCAAAAGCTATGACCGGGAAAGTGACAGGATTCGCGGGACTTCTAATACAAAATGGCATTGATTGCCCGTTGTTCCATTGTATCATACACCAAGAAGCCTTGTGTGGAAAATCATTGCGCCAAATGAATGCTATGAAAGTTGTTACAAGGATAACCAATTTGATTAGAGGTGGAAACAGGTCATTGACACATAGAAAATTTAGAGACTTCTTATGTGAAATCGATGCAAACTATGGAGATTTACTATTGCATTCAGAAATCAGATGGCTAAGTGCTGGCCAGTGCTTGCAACGCTTTTTTGCCTTACGAAAAGAAATACCTTTGTTTCTAAAAAATGAGATATCGTCTGACACTTCTGAACTACAAGATAAAATGCGAGATCCGCAGTTTCTGGCTGATCTTGCGTTTTTAACTGATATGACGCAACACTTGAATGAATTAAATTTAAAATTGCAAGGTAAAAACCACAATATAGCCAACATGTATGGAAATGTGAATGGATTCAGAAGTAAACTAAAATTGTTCAAAACGTCTCTACAACAAAATGATTTTTCTTTTTTTCCAAGTTGTAAAGAACATTATTTAGAGATGAAAAATTTTGAAGACTGTAATTTTTGGACCACCTTAAATACATGGACGAAATAATAGTTGAATTTGAGCGGCGTTTTGCAGATTTTGAAAAAATTGAGAGTGATATAGCACTCTTCACTCATCCACTAACGATCGCAGTTGAGACTGTAAAGATTGATTATCAACTGGAACTGTGTGATCTGCAATCAGACCCCTTTTACAAGGGCAGAACAGAAACGGGAATTGAATTTTTAAACTCCTCGGTGAACGTTTCCCGAAACTGACGAATTTCGGACAAAAAATGGGCTCGATGATGGGCAGTACCTACCTATGTGAAAGTGCATATTCGACAATGAAGTTTATTAAGTCTAAATACAGGTCTTCATTGACAGACACTTCACTTAAACATGCACTGCGCCTAGCTACCACTAATATTGAGGTTGATGTTGACAGAATTGTAAAAGACAAATTAATAAAAAAGTAGATAATAAAATAACGATATCTTTATAAATTGTTTTTTTATTTTTTCAAATATCTTGCGGCCCACCAAAGTATTCAGTAATTTTTATTGGCCCTGGGTCCCATCTAGTTTGGACACCCCTGTTATAAATGTTTAAAAACAGATACAATAATTGCTTTTTCTCATTTTAAAAATGTATTTATAGGAACAATTAATGCATTTAAAAAAATGGTATTTCGTCGTTTCTTTCGAAGTTTTAAATTGACATTTAGCATAAAATAATATATAATATGTAGACAAAAAAGTTTAAAAATAAATAATGTATTTGTTTCTTCATTAAAAAAATGATTTCATAAGAAGAATTAGTGCATTATTTAAAAGTCTTTAATTTGTAACATTTGTACCTATCTTCCAAATATTGATGTAGTAATATGAAGGATATGTTTTCAATGTTTTGTTTAACATTAACATTTACCATTTCAAATAGTATGTGACGGACAAAAAATAAAATTAAAGAATTATTTTTCATTAAAAAATATTCATAGAAAGAATTGGTGCATTATGCAAAAAACCTAAATTGGAAACACCGTACCTTTCTTTCAAAGGCTGATGTAATAATAGGTAGTGTAGTTGGAAAAGTTTGAAAAATACATTAGTATTTATAGGAAGAATTTTTGCATTGGAAAAAAATTGACACTCCGTTGTTTCTTTTGAAGCTTTTAAATTGTATTTAGCATAAAAATACGTTGTGTATACAAAAGAGTTTGAAATAATAAATATATATCTTATTATTAAAAATGAATTTATAGGAAGAATTGGTGCATTATGCAAAAAGCTTTAATTTAAAAAAATGAAAATTTCTTCCAAATAATGGTATAAATACATATGTATGATATGTCGGAGAATTTTGAAATCAAATAATTGTTTTGTTTTTATTTTAAACGAAATGTACTCATAGGAACAATGAGTGCATTATGAAAAAAAATGTCGAAAACGCTTATTACATTTCTTTAAAAGTTTTTAACTATATCCATTGTCAAATATTCTATTGATACTAAAAATAAATTTGGTTTTTGTATTGTATTATTTCTAATCGTAATATGTGTTTCATAAGAAAAATTGTTGCATTGAGAAAAATATTTTGCATTACTCTGACTTTGGTTAAAATGTTTAAGATTTGAATTAGAAACACCCTGTACATAGTCAGATTTTAAGAATAATATAACTTTCATACATGTGTATAAAATTCAAAGTTGTTTTTTTATTGCAGTTTTTTTATAACATCTTGTATATATATTTTACAGTATTGTCTTATTTGTTTTAGGAATGAGAAATTGTAAATTTTGTAATCAAGTTACAAATAATTTACAAGAGCATAAAATACATGTTAATCTATGCCTACATAATCCAGACTTCAAAGGTGTAAGTAATTATTGTTTTTATCAAATCCATTTTAAATGAGTTTTGACGTTTTTTAGCATCAAAACCTATCAAGGCAGTCAATAATCCCTCTGCAAAACGAAAATTTGCAAACAATCAATACAAACAACGTTTCTTCTTCAAAAGAAACCATCGTCATTATGAAGACACCCAACTATATGCACCGAATTAGGTGTAGTCACTGTCAAAAGTCATTTAAAGGAACCAAATCATTAAAAGATCATATTAAAAAGGGCTCATCCGGGAACTAAGGGTATGACGAATATGGTGGCCGAGGAAGAAGATGTGGCAAGTGTCATAGTGAAGAATGGGGGAAAGAAAAAGTGACAGTTACTTACCCTGTCAAAAGCAAGATAAAGCGAGAGGCAGCTGAAGTTATAGGTAAGGGTTCTGAAACTATGTGGCAAAAGAAGGTGAAAAAAAAGGAAATTAAGTGAAAGTTATAGTGAGGATGAAAGAAGGAATAATAAAGAAGAAATATTGAGCGCTAAAAAGATACAGATGAAGAGGTGGAGAATAATTATTTGTCGGAAGAAGATAACTGGTATCAAGAGGAGGAATATGAATTTTTGACGTAGTTGCAAGATAACTTTATTTACCAAACTTTATTTTTGCTGAGAAAGTTTTATAAAGATCTTAGTTTTTTGGAATATTTGAAAAGTATTTTTTTTTTTAATTTTAAAAGTATTTTTTTTTAATTTTAAAAGTATTTTTTTTATTAATTATGAATAACCAACCACGAGAACCTCTTAGACGGGTTGTTTTAAATGGCATTCGAATTAGAATTTCTCTGGTTTGCAACCCCCTGCAAGACGACCGTGTAAGCTCGACCAGTTCGATAGAAGCTCCAAATTTTATTCCCAGAATGCGGGAGGCGCAGTACCTGTGGACGAAAATGGAGTGTCGTCGAGCGAAAAATGGATGTTTAAAAGAGGGGATGTTTGAAAAAGGGGATGTTTTATCCCAAAGTGTAATTCACAAACAAAGTTTAGTTTAAAGTATAACTGTGTACTAACAGACTGTAGAAAAATGTACAAATGCAAAAGTGAATAAATTCTTTTTTTTTAACTTTAGATATATTGCAATGATAAATAATACAATATTCCTTAAACAACCATTTTAGTATACGGAAATTGATATACAGGGTGTTTCCCAATTGCGGTAAGAAAATTCTCTGAGCCAATTTTACGAAAAAAATTTCTTATAAACATAGGTTCGAAATACTTTGTTTCTAAGATACAGGGTGTTAAACTTTAAAAAAAAACCAGTGGCGGCGTGGGACGCACCACAGCTAATATTATTGACGTACGACCACTGATCTCGATGGATTGCCAGTGTTATAACCTGCGCGAAACAAAAGTTACATTTCATAGGAGAATAAACCGGTTTGTGCGCAAGCCAGTTGAGGGTAAACGCACCCGGACTCAAACAAACTATTCGCATTATAGGAAAGAATTCGTTGACCGCGTCCTGGTTTTCTGTCCGAAGTACGGTAGCTAATGAGCGTTACTGTCAGACCGCGGTGCCGGTGTTTGTATTTTGCCACGGCTTTTAAGTGCGCATGTTCGTCCACCCACTGCGCGCGGTCGTAAAAATCCGAAAAATGCTTCTTGCCACTGCGGATCTAAATGTAGGTTATCTATGCGTACGACACCTACTTTTTTTTTGCAACTTTTATATGTTTTTCATATGAAACACCTAAAAATATAAATTTTTTGTTTCTTCATATTTTTACGTAGCTTGGTTAATTTTCCAGAAAAAAATAAGATCCGCTGATCTGCATATAATCCTGGTCCATACAAGAAATATTAGGGCATTTTTTTATTTTAAAATTTAAGTGTTATAACTTCTTATTAGCAATAACAAAAATAACAACTAGAAATACTTAATTTAATAACGTTTATATATACAGGATGATTCACGGTCGATGGTAGGTTAGACGTTTATGGAAAACGGAACGCAGGATTTTTCTGAAAATTTAGCATCTTACATTTTCTTACCTGTTCTATCGATCTAAAATATTTTTAGCATTGTGACGTTGCCGATTCTATCAAAAAGTCCTAGAAACTTTATTTTTTTAAATGGAACACCCCTATATTAACAAGTTTTTATATTCGCCCTTTTATTATAATACTTTTTTGTTAATATTGCCCTATACCTATCTCTATCGGTTTTCGAGATAAAAATAATTTGTGTTAAATATGGTTCAAAACATGGCTCTAATTAAACTTAAGTAAATTAGTGCTCTTAATTTATGAAAAGTTGATGTTTCGGTGGTAGTTTAGACAGACACGATGTATTTAATTTACACCGGGAAATTGACTCCATATCATACAGGGCGTGCTAAAATTACTATTATTTCCGTTATTCTTAAAGCAAAAAAAATCATTTTTTCAAATGAAACCCCCTGTATATTACTCAATAAAATAAAAGATGAAGAAGAACGCTTTAAGATGACATATCATGTCCCTATACCTAAATCATCAAGATTTCTTAATAAACCCGCTTAAAAAAAAAAAAATAAAGAATTTAATTTTAAGTACCCATGGAAATATCAAGCTTATGACAGTTTAATGACTTTCATAAGTAGCTTATAAACAGTTATTAACAGTCTTTAAAATAATCTTCCAAAATGAAACGTGACAAAAAATGAGCTTTCAAGAAAAATTTGAAGTAAATGTTTTCTGTATTTTCAAGAAGAATAAAATTAGCTACTAAATACTAAGGAAGACTGTTACCGTTTTTGTCGATAATTTGTCTTAAGAGGAATATAGGAATTTCGTGGTTTCAACTGGACGGATCGCCACCTCATTGTACCCAGGAAGTTTCCAGGGAACTTTACGAAATGTTTGACGACCGTTGGTTAAGGCGCTTGGGGCCATGGGATTGACCACCGAGATCACCCGATCTCACGCCGCTTGACTTTTTTTTGGGGTGTTTTAAAAGGAAGGGTGTACATTACTCCAGTGCCTACTAAATAAGAACTGCGACGGCGACTGGTGGGGTGTATTGAAGATCTGGATTCCAATCAAATTGAAAGAGCAAGCACGAGTCGTGTACAAAAGCACATTTAAAATGTTTAAAATGTAATGGACAACATTTCCAGCATTTATTTTAAAATGTGTTATTTTGCTTACAATTTTATTATTTTTATTCGTTTTAATTATATTATTTTCTGTACTTTCACATGTTAATTGAATTATTTTGTAGTCGTACAAACTTCCTTTCGTTCATTGGTGTTAATTCAGGATACATTTGGTTAAATTTTTTGCAACTTCTGGCAATGATTTGATCACACTGTCCGTGTAAAATAAATAATTTCATAAGAACTTCGTTTGAATAATTAATATTTGCGTTCATTTTGGAAGATTATTTTAAACACCGTCAATAACTGTTTATAAGTTACTTATAAAAGTTACCAAACTGTCATAAGCTTGATATTTCCATGGTTACTTAAAATTAAATTCTTTAATTTTTTAAGCGGCTATATTAAGAAGTCTTGATGATTTAGGTATAGGGACATGATATGTCATCTTAAAGCGTTCGTTCTTCATCTTTTATTTTACTAAGTAATATACAGGGGGTTTCATTTGAAAAATGATTTTTTTACTCCTTTTAAGAATAACGGAAATAATAGTAATTTTAGCACGTCCTGTATGATATGGAGTCGATTTCGCGGTGTAAATTAAATACATCGTGTCTGTCTAAACTACCACCAAAACATCAACTTTTCATGAATTAAGAGCACTAATTTACTTAAGTTTAATTAGGGCGATGTTTTGGACCATATTTAACACAAAATTATTTTTATCTCAAAACCGATAGAGATAGGTATAGGGCAATATTAACAAAAAAGTATTATAATAAAAGGGCGAATATAAAAACTTGTTAATATAGGGGTGTTCCATTTAAAAAATAAAGTTTCTAGGACTTTTTGATAGAAGCGGCAACGTCGCAATGCTAAAAATATTTTAGATCGATAGAACAGGTAAGAAAATGTAAGATGCTAAATTTTCAGAAAAATCCTGCGTTCCGTTTTCCATAAACGTCTAACCTACCATCGACCGTGAATCACCCTGTATACCCCTTTATCTTAAGAACAAAAAGTTTATATGAACTTTATTTTAGAAAAATGGCTCAGGATATGCCATTAAATTTTCTTAACTGCAGTTAGAAAACACACTGTATAAATTAAAAATTTGGCTTAAGGTTTGTTTACAATGTATCTTCTTACGCAAACGACGACTGGCGTAGTTTGCATCTGTTCTTTCTAAATTGGCACTGCGATTATCGTTTCGGCGGATGTATAGACAGTATTATAACCAATCGGTGCAACATAAGGGGCATATATTTTGCCCACAAGCAACCAATTTGTCGTACAACTTGTTGAACGACAGGTTGTATAAAACGAATTTCAGACAATCAGTGCAACAAGGTGCATGAATTTTTTGCAAACTGACACATCCAATCTATCGTGCAACTTGTTGAACGACAGGTTGGATAGAGATTATGCTCAGACAATTGGTGCAACAAGTTGTATAGCCTATTGCACACTGAGGCAACTTGTTGTAAAGACAGACAATGGGTGTATAGGACCTTGCATACAAACACATCCAATCCTGTCATACAACTTGTTGAACGTACAAGTTGTTGCGACATTATTACAAATAATTGGTGCAACAGGTTGCATAGACAGTATTACATACAATCGGTGCAACAAGGTGCATAGACTTTGCCAACAGATCCAACCAATCTGTCGTACAACTTGTTGGCGACAATGCCAGTGATTATGCGATTATCGTTTCGACGCTTGAATCTACTTGAGTTGTACAACCTATTATGCAACAAGTTGCATAGTCTGTGGGTCGTTTAAACGGTCAATCCAATACAAACAACAAGAGATCGTTTATAATATACAGGAGTTCCCTCCTGTGAGTGATGGGCTACCCATTTTTAATATTTCAATGAATTTTTCTTAGTTTACCAAACTTTTTATTATACTAAATTACTTCTAACTCTATGGGATTCTATGATAACTTATAAATATTTGGCTAATTTAATTCTAACTTTTAAAAATCGCGTCTTCTAAATGACCTCCATAACTTCAGCACATATTTTCAATATTAGATAAAGTGGTTTATTAAAGGCATCCGATTTTTCTGTGGGGATATTTAAAAGCCAAAGTGTTTGCGAGTCGTCCAGGTACAATCGAGGAAATCAAAAAAAAAGCTCTCCAAAATTTGTAAAGAACTTGTAGTGAACGACAGGGGTGCTCGTTTAAAAACTTTCCACTCAAGCTATCTTCGAAACGAGGACAGATTTTGGAAATCAGCCGACGTCGAGGCATATTTACTGATGAGGGAACGCTTTTACAAAGAATGGAGGCTGGCGCTCTTTGGGCCCTTAACCACCAAGCGCCACCACTCCCAAAATTCTTAAATAAGCAGGCGGGTCGAGAGATACATCAGCTTTCAGCTCCTGACGAGTGCTTTGTAACCCTAAGAATATGAAGTCAATATCTTCACCTGTTACATGATGGCGGTGACTTTAAAAATTACCCAAATACATCTAACTTTATTAGTTTCGAAATATGGCCATCCAAATCCATATATTTGAGGTAATTTTTAAAGTACCGCCACATTTGTAATAGGTGAAGATATTGACTTCATATTCTAGGGTTGGTGTGAAGTACTCGTCAGGAAGCTTTTAAAATGATGCTATCACTCGACCCGCCCTTTTCATTTAAGAATTTTGGGGTAGTGGCCCTGGTGGTTAAGGGAGTTAAAGGGGCGCCGTCCAATTTTTGCATAACGCTCCCCTCAATAAATATCTTGACGTGTTTCGAGCGATTTTCTCAAATCTGTCTCTTGCTCGAGGATAACTTGAGTGAAAGTTTTCAAATGAATTCGCCCTGTATAAAGGTAGCTACGCACGTGTAATAAACCACTTTTTATCTAATATTGAAAAATGTGTTGAAGTTGGCGGAGGTCATTTAGAAGAAGTGATTTCTAAAAGTTAGAAATAAATTAGCCAAATATTTACAAGTTATCAAAAATCCCAAAGAGTTAGCTGTTATTTAGTTTCATAAAAAGTTTGCTTGGTAAAACTGAAAATATTAATTCAAATATTAAAACGGGTGGCTCATTATGGGGAACCCTGTACAAATACCTATAAAGCAAATAGATGTAAATAAAACACAGGTTATTAAACTTAAAAACAACTTTTTATTGCAAAGATAGATAGATAACCTAATATCCCTAAAACAATATTTTATATACAAAATTGAGAGATTGTTCTATCAAGATCGAAATTCACTTAAAAAGGCGTGTTCCCAACAAAGCATTTTTTACGCAACCTGCGGCCGACTCGACGTGCGACGACATTTTTTACGTCGCACAACATGAAATAATAAAATGTCATAATTCCCAGATTTAATTTTGCAGTGTTTACTTAACCTGAGACTAGAGATTAGAAATTTCCAACGGTTGCTGTCGGAGTTGCTTACAAACGCTATCGGTCATGAGGGGCAGGATTACATGCCGCTTTAATGTAAACGCACCCTTTAGAGTTTCTTTAAGGCCCTTTTTAATCTTACACCAATAGATAACTGTTGCATGAACTAATAGTGGGCACTTAATATAATAGGAAGCCAAACCATTCCGACCACTAAAATTTTAAGAAATTTAATTTAACAATCTCATTCAGAAAAATATTGTTCCCTAACACTTGCGCAAAGTGTCTCTTCCGCATCTCTTACGTGCTGCAAAAAAGTATCACTTTGCGCACTTGTTAGGTAGGAAAATAACTATTTTAGTACTGAAGTAAAAAGTTGTTTAAAAAAATATGCCGCTTAGTCGGAATGACAGCTATCTTTTCGTAAAAAAAAGAAAAATAAAGTTATATATCTTAAAACCTATAAAAATATTTAAGAAAGTTTAAATCATAAAAACTAAGAATAAAATTGCACAGGTGGTCTTTTTAAGTAAAAACAACTTTTGATATATAAGTCTTTTTTCATGGCACTAACTTAATTTTATATTTTATTTACCATTCTTCACGAAACTTTTCGTTATGAGTTTCTCAGAAAGTTTAATAATAATTTCTTATTAAATTGTTAATTACAATCCAATTTGTATTTGAAATAAAACAGATAATAAAAAAGTTTCACAATATTGCGTTTATATACAGTGTGTTACGAAAATTACAAACACCTATTAAGTAAATATGAAGAACTACATAAAATTGGCACGTATATACAGGGTGATTCTGCTGCTTAATAATAAATTATCTCCCTAATAAAATATTTTACTAACTTTATTTTCATTAATTTATCATTGTTTGTCCTTAACAATAATTTCCAGTTTAAGCATCACTCTGTATTTTTCAGAAAAAAAAGTTGACGAGGTTTGAAATAGTATATAATATATACCTAGGGTCAAAAGTGAGCTATTAGCTACCGGAAGCATTTCCATATTCTGAGGCGTGTAGCGCCGAGGGATATAATGTGCGAGGTAAATAATAGCTTTCTCACCCGAGGTATATATAGAAGTTTTTTCACTGCTAACATTAATTTCCTACTTCCAGTTGATAATTAAGTAAACAAAAGTTTTTGTCAATATCTTTAAAATTATAGAATTGTTCCCTCATTATTTACCTAGGTGTTTTTTTATTATCATTATTTACCAATGGTGAGAAATATTAATTTTTGTTAGACAAATGGAGTAAATATTAACAGTTTCTCAGGTTAGCCGTGAAAAAACTAATATTAGCGATTAATTTCAATTTTTTGACAATTCTGTAACACACTGTCTTATAAAAATTCCGATAATAAAATTTCAAAACGTAACAGTATAATTTTTAACAGTTTTTTTTTAACAAATTTGTAAATATATTTTGTTGTATATTAAAATATAAAGCAAGATTTGGCGCGTGAGTATATTCAGAGAAAAGTTCGGTTTTTTTCGAACAAACAAATTTAAGTAAATTTCTAAAGAACACAGTACAGGGCGTTTAGGAGGTATTGTATATTGGCACTGGTAAAAACAAATTTCCTTTTTTTTTGTGGAAAACTTATACAGAAAAAGTTTTACGGACTAAAAACCTTTATTAAAACACCCTGCGTCTATAGTTGCCTTCTTATCTAGAAACCTACACATCAATGCATCATTATCTTAGTGCCTTTTGAATTCTCTGCGAAGTTCTTCCAGCTAGAAAAAGAACACAAAAATATATTAATATGTATAAAAAGAAATTCATTAAATAATATGAATATAAAGACTGTTCACGGATGGGGTTTACAAGGGAACAAATGGTTTGATTTTTCGAAAAAAAGTAATTTATTATGAAAATTTTTGCTTGTAAAAAAAAAAGGTTTACGAAAGGAAATCTTGATTTTGCAAAATCTTAAAGAACATGATTTTTCTCTCAAGAGTAAACTAAATTTATTTTTCATTTTTAAGCAACATATTATTTAAAAAATGTATTTAGAATAGAATTTCGAATAACTTTATTGATGTTACAGGAGTATCAAAAAGTTTCATTAAACAAATTTTGTAGTTATCAAAGATTAAATATTTTTAATTTTTATAATAAAATGGCCTAAAAATCAAATAATTTGCTTTTCAAACACCTGCTTTCTCCAAATTCCTAAGCAAAAGAATTTTTCAGCTGTAAATGAATGTGATCAAGGCGTTTTCACCAAATTATGGAGTCCAATAAAATTTTGTATTATTGTTTTTATCGATTACCAACATTATTTTAAATACATTTTCCTAATGACATTTTGCTTAAAAACTTAAACTAAAGGTAGTTTACTTTTGGAGAAAATTATGTTTTTATAAGTTTTTGCTAATCTTATATACGAGAATCAACATGTTCTCTTCATGAATCCTATTTTTTACAGCTATTGTGTTAATTGAATCAATTATTTCAGAAAACAACTGACATTTTTGGCGAAAATAATAACAATAATAATACTAATAATAGGCTTTATTGTCATAAAAATATTTAGATATCTTTCAGCTTAAAAAAGATACTTTTTGTAGCTGACTCAACATACCTCTGCCTCACTATCCACAGAATCAGCTTCATCGTCGCTACCGTGCACTGAAGCTGCCGGGAGTAGTCGCGTGACTGGAACTAGGACTGGGTGGTTCCAGAAATCGGTCTTGGTACTTCAAGTTGCTAATGGAATTTTCAATTTCTTCTATGTAGTCTGGGAATAGTTTGTGGAGGGCCTGCATTCTTGCTTGACGATAGTACTGTTGATGATGAATGCATTGAAAAGCGTACATAAAATTTTCTATGATCTACAAGTCTAGCATGCTGTTTATGAGATTTCTGGTTCCATATATTTTTATAATCGTGCAGTCAAAGTCGGACTCTTGTATAATATTCGATTTTATGCACGGTCCCAAATTTTGCGGATTGTAAGGAACGGGCGGTCATACGGCTCGGGGCAATTCAGATTCAAGCAGCCAATAAAATTTTCATAACGATTTAGGTATAGCATGTGTTTATGGTTTCCGGTTCCTTATATTTTTAAATCAGTGCTCTAAAGTCGGACTTCGTATAGAAATCGGGATTTTATGCACGGTCCGACATTTTCGCGGATATAGAGAGAACGGGCAGTCATGCGGGCTCGAGGGGTTCAGATTCGAACAGCCAATAAAATTTTCTACGATTTAGGCATAGCTTGTGTTTATGGTTTCCGGTTCCTTATATTTTTAAATCAGTGTCAAAGTCGGACTTCGTATAGAAATCGGGATTTTATGCACGGTCCCAAATTTTCGCGGATTGTAGAGAGAACGGGCGGTCATGCGGGCTCGCGGGGTTCAGATTCGAACAGCCAATAAAATTTTCTATGATTTAGGTATAGCATGTGTTTATGGTTTCCGGTTCCTTATATTTTTAAATCAGTGTCAAAGTCGGACTTCGTATAGAAATCGGGATTTTATGCACGGTCCCAAATTTTCACGGATTGTAAGAGAACGAGCGGCTCATACGGACTTGAGGTGTTCAGATTTGAAAAGCTAATAAAATTTTCTACGATTTAAGTGTAGCATGTGTTTATGGTTTTCGGCTTAATAAAATTTCCTACGATTTAGGTATAGCATGTGTTTAGATTTCGGTTCCTTATATTTTTAAATCGGCGTCAAAGTCGGACTTCGTATAAAAATCGGGATTTTAGTGCACGGTCGCACATTTTCACGGATTGTAAGAGAACGAGCGCTCATACGGACTTGCGGTGGTTCAGATTTGAAAAGCTAATAAAATTTTCTACGATTTAAGTGCAGCATGTGTTTATGGTTTCCGGTTCCTTATATTTTTAAATCGGCGTCAAAGTCGGACTTCGTATAGAAATCTAGATCGGGATTTGTGCACGGTCGCACATATTCGCGGATTGCGAGAGAACGAGCGCTCATACGGACTTGCGGTGATCAGATTTGAAAAGCTAATAAAATTTTCTATGATTTAAGTGCAGCATATGTTCATGGTTTTCGGCTTCTTATATTTTTAAATCGGCGTCAAAGTCGGACTTCGTATAAAAATCGGGATTTTATGCACGGTCGCACATATTCGCGGATTGTGAGAGCACGAGCGCTCATACGGACTTGCGGTGATCAGATTTGAAAAGCTAATAAAATTTCCTACGATCTAAGTCTAGCATGTGTTTATGGTTTCCGGTTCCTTATATTTTTTAAATCGGCGTCAAAGTTGGACTTCGTATAAAAATCGGGATCTTATGCACGGTCACACATATTCGCGGATTGTAAGAGAACAAGCGCTCATACGGACTTGCGGTGATCAGATTTTAAAAAGCTAATAAAATTTTCTACGATCTAAGTCTAGCATGTGTTTATGGTTTTCGGTTCCTTATATTTTTAAATCAGTGTCAAAGTCGGACTTCGTATAGAAATCGGGGTTTTATGCACGGCCCACATTTTCGCGAATTGTGAGAGAAAACGAGCGCTTATACGGACTTGCGGTGATCAGATTTGAAAAGCTAATAAAATTTTCTACCATTTAGGTGCAGCATGTGTTCATGGTTTTCGGCTTCTTATATTTTTAAATGGGCGTAAAAGTCGGACTTCGTATAAAAGTCGGGATTTTATGCACGGTCGCACATTTTCGCGGATTGTGAGAGAACGAGCGTTCATACGGACTAGCGGTAATCAGATTTGAAAAGCTAATAAAACTTTCTACGATCTAAGTCTAGCATGTATTTATGGTTTCCGGCTCCTTATATTTTTAAATCGGCGTCAAAATCGGACTTCGTATAAAAATCGGATTTTATGCACGGTCGCACATTTTCGCGGATTGTGAGAGAACGAGCGCTCATACGGACTTGCGGTGATCAGATTTGAAAAGCTAATAAAATGTTCTACGATCTAAGTGTAGCATGTGTTTATGGTTTCCGGTTCCTTATATTTTTAAATCGGCGTCAAAGTCCGACTTCGTATAAAAATCGTGATTTTATGCACGATTCCCACATTTTCGCGGATTGTGAGAGAACGAGCGCTCATACGGACTTGCGGTGATCAGATTTGAAAAGCTAATAAAAATGTCTCTACGATCTAAGTAGTAGTTATTTAGCTAACTTCTGGGACCCCTTCAGGCTATAAATTAAAATTATGCAAATATTATGCATAATTGAAGATAATTGATATTGATATAATTAGTAATTCAATGTTTGCAATTATTATTGAAAAATTAACCAGAGGCGTAACAAAATTTATTTACAATATGATTTAATTTAAAATTATTAAAAATATGTTATGTCTCTGGTTAGTATCTTCTTTATATGCAAATATTACCATCATACAGGATGGGTCTAAATGATGTTATATTAAAAAACCCCAAAACTAATATTCATCATAACTCCGTTAATATATCATCGGAAGAGTTACAAAATTGCCTAAATATGAAGATTTGGAATCCAATTACTAACATTTAAAAAATATTATACAGGTTGTCCCAAAAAGAGTTTACTTAAATTTAAAAAATATTTTTAAATTACGATATTGCCATTACTATTGCAATTGGAAAAAACTGTTCATAGGAACTATGCACAGATATCTACAGTTTATAAAAAGTATTAAACCGCTATACAGGGTAAGTTAAAAAGATCTTATAAAAAAAGTGTAAGTAACTGTACTAGGATTTAGCTCTTGATTAAGGCCTGTAAAGCGCATCAGCCCCGAGTGTTGGGGCTGCGGATGTGGCGGGGGCCACGAATCCTGGTCCAGTTTCTGTATAATTTAACTATACCTTGTACTTTACAGCTTTAAATCTATATTTAAAATCAAAAAACTTTAAAATGACTACGCCTATGGTAGACGTCTACCAAGATATGATCATCATTATTTATGATAAATCTTTTATTATCCTTTAATCTGTTTTTAAAACGTTTTTTTAAATCAATACCTTAAAAAGTAGTAGTATAAAATAGCACTTCCAAATCACGGACTTAGAATAATTTTCATGTTTTTACTCTTACGTCTATAGGTATAAGATAACTTAATGATATTCATTTAGATTGAGGTCAGTGTCAGGTTTGTTGTGTTAAATAATGAATTGCATTCCTTTCTTTGTTGTCTTACATAATATACTGTATTCTTAAGATGTAGGTTAGTGACAGTTTTCTTTTCATTAATAGGAAGAATATAATATTGATATATAGAGTGTCCCTAAAAAAATAAATAATATTTTAATTATTTATTAAAAAACGAGTTATTTATATCTGTCGGTTCAAGATTTGTTATGATAATTATAGTTCTATACAGAGTGTATCTAAAAAGTAAATCATCATTTAATAGTATTTAAATAAATTTATCTGTCTGGTTGTCTGTCTGTCTGTCTGATCAGGAATTTTGTGTGTTATATTAAAAATATAAAATATTATTTTAATTATTTATTAAAAAATGAGAGGTTCTGAGCAAAAAACAATATCAAATAAGGTCTATAGGTCAAAATGTGTTTACATTTGAACAATTTAAAATTGCTTTGGATCGTTCGGATGATAAACGAAAAGTTTGTGAAGATAATATAAAAACCCTACCATATGGACATTATTTGTTGTTAGATGAAAATGATAAATAATTAAGTATGGTTAGTGGTAAAAATTTAAATATTTATAAGGTAAAATTAATTATTAGAAAAAAGTATTATTGTAAATATGAATTTAAAATGTACTGTGTATAAATTAATTGTTAACAAATAAATGTTGTTTATCAAAAATATCTTATGTGTGTTTTATTTCTTTCCGAGTCAAATACCGGTTTAATAAAATTATAATTATAACGTTACAATCAATTTAAAAGATAAACAGCTTTAGAGCTTGAGGACAATGACGAACACACGCCAAGATACCGGGGCGCGCCGCTGCGGTTGCAAGTAAAGGTTACTGCATCTGGTACGAAATAATTAATCTCAAGGCTTTGTTTAAATAGACAAGTCTGAACAGGCAGTATTTTATTTACTATTTAAGAGTGTGCGCTCACTATACAAAATGTGCTTGGAAAGTTTAGATTCTGATATGCCGCTGTTGAGTGATACTAGTTTTGAAAAAGATTATTAACATTTAAAAATTGGAAAGGTTTAGTTAGCCCTCTTGAATTAGCTAAGGCAGGATTTTATTTTACCCAATACCAAGACGTTTGTCGATGTGTTTATTGTGGCGTTGAAATTTTTAAATGTTAATAATCTTTTCAAAACTAGTATCACTCAACAGCGGCATATCAGAATGTAAACTTTCCAAGCACATTTTGTATAGTGAGCGCACACTGTTAAATAGTAAATAAAATACTGTCTGTTCGACTTGTCTATTTAAACAAAGCCTTGAGATTAATTATTTCGTACCAGATGCAGTAACCTTTACTTGCAGCCGCAGCGGCCGCCCCGGTATCTTGGCGTGTGTTCGTCATTGTCCTCAAGCTCTAAAGCTGTTTATCTTTTAAATTGATTGTAACGTTATAATTATAATTTTATTAAACCGGTATTTGACTCGGAAAGAAATAAAACACACATAAGATATTTTTTGATAAACAACATTTATTTGTTAACAATTAATTTATACACAGTACATTTTAAATTCATATTTACAATAATACTTTTTTCTAATAATTAATTTTACCTTATAAATATTTAAATTTTTACCACTAACAATACTTAATTATTTATCATTTTCATCTAACAACAAATAATGTCCATATGGTAGGGTTTTTATATTATCTTCACAAACTTTTCGTTTATCATCCGAACGATCCAAAGCAATTTTAAATTGTTCAAATGTAAACACATTTTGACCTATAGACCTTATTTGATATTGTTTTTTGCTCAGAACCTCTCATTTTTTAATAAATAATTAAAATAATATTTTATATTTTAATATAACACACAAAATTCCTGATCAGACAGACAGACAGACAACCAGACAGATAAATTTATTTAAATACTATTAAATGATGATTTACTTTTTAGATACACTCTGTATAGAACTATAATTATCATAACAAATCTTGAACAGATATAAATAACTCGTTTTTAATAAATAATTAAAATATTATTTATTTTTTTAGGACACTCTATATATCAATATTATATCCTTCCTATTAATGAAAAGAAAACTGTCACTAACCTACATCTTAAGAATACAGTATATTATGTAAGACAACAAAGAAAGGAATGCAATTCATTATTTAACACAACAAACCTGACACTGACCTCAATCTGAATGAATATCATTAAGTTATCTTATACCTATAGACGTAAGAGTAAAAACATGAAAATTATTCTAAGTCCGCGATTTGGAAGTGCTATTGTATACTACTACTTTTTAAGGTATTGATTTAAAAAAACGTTTTAAAAACAGATTAAAAGGATAATAAAAGATTTATCATAAATAATGATGATCATGTCTTGGTAGACGTCTACCATAGGCGTAGTCATTTTAAAGTTTTGATTTTAAATATAGATTTAAAGCTGTAAAGTACAAGGTATAGTTAAATTATACAGAAACTGGACCAGGATTCGAGGCCCCCGCCACAGCCGCAGCCCCAACACTGGGGCTGATGCGCGCTTACAGGCCTTAATCAAGAGCTAAATCCTAGTACAGTTACTTACACTTTTTTATAAGATCTTTTTAACTTACCCTGTATAGCGGTTTAATAGTTTTTTATAAATTGTAGATATCTGTGCATAGTTCCTATGAACAGTTTTTTCCAATTGCAATAGTAATGGCAATATCGTAATTTAAAAATATTTTTTAAATTTAAGTAAACTCTTTTTTGGGACAACCTGTATAATATTTTTAAATGTTAGTAATTGATTCCAAATCTTCATATTTAGGCAATTTTGTAACTCTTCCGATGATATATTAACGGAGTTATGATGAATATTAGTTTTGGGGTTTTTTAATATAACATCCTTTAGACCCATCCTGTATGATGGTAATATTTGCATATAAAAGAAGATACTAACCAGAGACATAACATATTTTTAATAATTTTAAATTAAATCATATTGTAAATACATTTTGTTACGCCTCTGGTTAATTTTTCAATAATAATTGCAAACATTGAATTACTAATTATATCAATATCAATTATCTTCAATTATGCATAATATTTGCATAATTTTAATTTATAGCCTGAAGGGGTCCCAGAAGTTAGCTAAATAACTACTCTAAGTGTAGCATGTGTTTATGGTTTCCGGTTCCTTATATTTTTAAATCGGCGTCAAAGTCGGACTTCGTATAAAAATCGGGATTTTATGCACGGTCCCACATTTTCGCGGATTGTGAGAGAACGAGCGCTCATACGGACTTGCGGTGATCAGATTTGAAAAGCTAATAAAATTTCCTACGATTTAAGTGCAGCATATGTTCAGGTTTTCGGCTTCTTATATTTTTAAATCGGCGTCAAAATCGGACTTCGTATAAAAATCGGGATTTTATGCACGGTCCCACATTTTCGCGGATTGTGAGAGAACGAGCGCTCATACGGACTTGCGGTGATCAGATTTGAAAAGCTAATAAAATTTTCTACGATCTAAGTGTAGCATGTGTTTATGGTTTCCGGTTCCTTATATTTTTAAATCGGCGTCAAAGTCGGACTTCGTATAAAAATCGTAGATTGTTATGCACGGTCGCACATATTCGCGGATTGTGAGAGAACGAGCGCTCATACGGACTTGCGGTGATCAGATTTGAAAAGCTAATAAAATTTTCTACGATTTAAGTGCAGCATGTGTTCATGGTTTCTGGCTTCCTTATATTTTTAAATCGGCGTCAAAGTCGGACTTCGTATAGAAATCGGGATTATATGCACGGCCGCACATATTCGCGGATTGTGAGAGCACGAGCGCTCATACGGACTTGCGGTGATCAGATTTAAAAAGCTAATTAAATTTTCTACGATTTAAGTGTAGCATGTGTTCATGTCACAAATAGGACTTCGTATAAAAATCGGGAATTTTTCTATGATAGCAAAATGTCATGAGCCAGATATCATTTCTAATATTAAGTTCTTAAATTGCGTGGCTTTGCAAAGCTGACTTAATTTAACTATCAGTTTAAAGAAATTACCTTTATATTTTTCGACGCCAGCAATAAAGTATTTTCTACGGCAACGTGAGTAATGCAAATTTACCAGAGTTTGTAAGTTCGTCTAAATTCAAACGTTTAAAAAAGCCTATTTTAATTTAAAATAAAAAACGAAACTAGGCAGTACATACCACTCCAAGACTTCTCCAATCCAACATGTCGCTTAATCGTTCTGTCCTGTTCCTCTGAATGATTCTCTGTCTTCTGCTTAATCTAGCAAAGTCATACATATAGTGAGCTAACTGTTGCACTGAATGCTCTAAGCCAATATATCTTCTGTCAACGATATAGATACCTAAAATGTTTATTTTCGAACTGATTTCTGCTGATTATATTAAATTTATAAGCTTGTCGCTGGCGTTGACGCAAGCGCTGGCATTTGAAGTTTTCTTTTTATTATTGTCCACAAAACTATTTGTTTATACATTTATGCATAATATTGGCTAGCCAACAATACAGGGTGATTCAAAAATCGATCACGAAACTTAAGGGGTGATTCTACTTGACAAAATAAGGGTAGAGCTTCATATAATTTTTTTCAAAATGTCATTTGTTTTCGAGTTACAAGCCGTCAAAGTTCAATTTTTTATTTTGGTTTTTTTCGCCATATTGCATTTATTTTTTAACCAATCCAGTTGATATTTGGCACACAAATCGAGCTTTGCAGATTCTAAAATTTTAAGACAAAAGTACTTTTTTAAATACCGCCAGAGGGCACTTTACCTAAAACTTAAAATTTATTTACATCATAACTTTTTATTTTGACAGATATCGCAAAGCTGGGTCGCCATTTCATAGACAATCGAAAACTGAAAAAATAAGGTACTCTTTATTAAAGTCGATAAACCTCACCGTTTAGGGGTACCAATAGACATCAACTTCAACAAATTACTAGTTCAAAAACTAAGACGTTTAGGACATATGTTTATATGAACTTTTTCTATTTTTTCTATTTCTATTTCTATTTATATCTATTTTATAGAATCGTTTGGTTAAGTTTGTCGGATGAGTTACTGGACACCCTGTATGTATGTGAGTAATTTAGTTGAAATTGATGAAAACTTTGATGTTTATTGGTGCCTAAACGGTGAGGTTTATCGACTTTAATAAAGAGTACCTGATTTTTAAGTTTTTGATTGTCTATAAATGGTGCCCCCAGCTTTGTGATATCTGTAAAAATAAAAAGTTATGATGTAAAATAAATTTTTAAGTTTTAGGTAAAGTGCCCTCTGCTGAGACCGGAAAATGGTTATTTTCGGTCGGATGGGCCCGAAAAAAGCATCTACAGGGGCCGAGGCCGTGAGGCGAGGTCCTGTGACTTTGAGACCCACGTAAGTCATTTCCGAGTCGAGTATCCCAGTACATAATTTTTTTAATTGACCGGAAAAAACTGTGCTAAATTTTAGTGTTATATTTAAACGACAATAAGGCAAGGCTGCTTCAATTATTTCATCTGGATTTTCCATGTCTGACTCCATTTTGGCAAAATGATGCTTTCTTTACTTTACAATATCTTGAACTGTCAAATAGTAACAATTGAACTCTGGCACAATTTTTGTCATGGCTAACAGGATTTTTGATATCAGGGACCGGAAAGTAAATGAGAGACCGAAAGTAAACTAGGGACCGGAAAGTAAATTAGTCCTGTAAAAATAGCATTTTCCGCTTAAAAAATTGAGTGGAAAATTCAATTTTCCGGTAGAAGAGCATTCTAAATGTTGGTTGAGAGAATTTTTGTAAATACCAAATAAAAAAAAATTATTTGTGTATTTATTATTTTTTTTTTTAATTTTAGAGAGATCATTAAATAAGTTGTTACACCTTATTGTCAAAACCACTTGCAGAAATTGCAAACTGTGTAAAAATGCATGCAATAAATCTTTCATGCAAAGAAAACTTTTAAACTGTAAAGCTGTTTTAAAACATAAAATTGCAATGCAAGGAAGAGACCGAGCAGAAAAATGTCATGAAAGCAAAATTTTTCAAATTGTAGAAACAGCTAAAATGAAGAGGTGAAAAAATAAGCAAGCAAGAATTTTAACTACTCTAGTCTTACCATAACTTTTCTGGATCAGCAATGTGTTCCTGCATAAAACAACCAAAACCACTCAGGTTCCGTCGTTATACTGGGTATACCCATGACAGTACACTCCGCCGGGGTATAACCCCACGGTTCATAGTAGCTGGGGAACACTCCCCAAGTGGCAACCACGGACGAATTCTTCGTAATCGAGGCCAAAGAGGGGATTTGTGGTGCTTAAAAATTCTGGATGGAAGATTACCCAAAATATCAAGAAAAAAACAACAGTGGCTGGCGCTTTGCAAACGAATATCTGTTTGGTGTTGAATAACAAGCTTCTTCCAGTTAAAAAAATGCAAAAACCAATGCCGAAACTTAAGGCGAAAAGTACACTCACCCCAGTGGCGGCTCAGCGGGTCTAAAAACATGTGTAGTGCAGGAAGGACAAAAGCGCCTTCACCATTTTAGCAAAATTGAAAATACTCAACTATCAAAAAGTCCAAGTAAAAAGTCTTAATATCTAAACTTACCTAAATTTTATACACCAAATCAATCTTCTATCTTTTAATGCAGCAAATTTATCAATTATATCTTCATAAAATGGTTGAGTTTTATATCAGTTCCTGTAGAAGCTCCTTTTGAATTGAAATATTGGCCAAAGTTAAAAGTCTATCTTGGGATATAGTGTTTCTTAGGAAAGTTTTGAACGCTTAAGACAAGAAAAACATCTGTTCCACTGACTACGCTTGTCGACGATATCGTTAAAATTTGCGAAAAAAGTTTATACGCCTCGGTAAAATGTCTTTATTTGCGCCAACCTGTTCTCAACTAACTGCTAGCAATGATATATTTTTGTAGCTTTCATCAGCAACTATTAGGCCGGAAGTTTATTTTTGAACCGCTGAGTTGCGAAATGATTCGGCATATATCTCCAGATAGATTTTTAAAGAATCAGTGGAAAAAGTTTGGTTGTACACTGGCCAAACTTTGGCAGTATCAGCAAGACAAAAATTGTAGTTTGTAACATCTTCGAATCTTACTTCCATTTCCATCAAAATATGATCTAATATTTCATCGCGGAAGAATTGTTCTGGACTGTCCTTTAACCTCTTCCTGTGAAAAATCACTGTCGCGAATAATAATCTCAAGCAGGCAACAATCGAAATAATACGCGAAAACCAACCAAACGACCAAAACCTATACTATCTACACCAAAATTATCTGTTTAAGGCTAGCGATTTACCGGGGCAACACCTGATATCTACCAACCCGCGATTCTGACCACCGGCAGGCATAGCGTTGTCATGGCAACGGAGCGTCAAAGCGTAAACAAAACCCCGCATGAGGTGTATACTTCGGTCCGTTTTATATTTGCAATAGACTTGTACGCGTCGCCGAAAGAGGAGGAAAGCGACTCGCGCCATAGCTTGGTTAATTTATATGCTGGGTTTTCACATGGCGAGATTTTACAAATTATTAGAATGGAAATGAGAAAATATTAATTGAATAATAGTAATATGTTTTTTTATGTTTTATTATTTTTTTTTTGGTGAAGTGGCACTTCGCTCCTAGTTTGCACCTGAATAGCCGCCAATGACTCACCCATTTGTCTACTCGACAATTATCGCTTGATTACAGCGATAATTGCATAGTAGAAATCAAAAATTGCACTGTGTCTTTAATAATTATTAGTTTTTTTAAGATTGGGTTTTGTTGTATTGTTTAAATAAATTGTTTAGAAAATTATTATTCCTTCATTTGATAGTTTCACTTTCTTCAAGTAATTTTCTCCCTAAATTACATTCTACACAGTGGCGGCTATTCAAGTGTAGTAAGTGAAGTGCCCTTCCAAAAATAAATAAAACATAAAACATATTACTATATTCAATTCATTTTCTTATTTCTATTCATATTTGTAAATTCGTCATGAAAAAATCTAGTATATAAATTAACGCTGACGCGGTCCTTCTCCTCCCTCTTTCATCGTAAATGTATTGCTCAAAACGGACCGAAGTATATACCATGCGGAGTTGGTTACGCTTTGACATCCTGCATTGCCTATATACTTGCCGGTGTATTAGCGGTGAAATCGCCTTATAGGCCTAGTATGTGGTCGTTTCGTTAGATATTATTTCGATTGATGTTTGGTGTCAGCGACAGTGTTTTCACGGGAAAAAAAAGGACGGTACAGAGCACTTCTCTAAATATTAGATCATATTTTGATGAAGTAGATTCGAAGATTGTTGCAAACTACTTTCTTGTCTGCGCAGCGTATAAGCTTTCCTGTTTCAAGTTATTAATTTCAAAATCAGCGAAACAAACGACTAATTTTGCTAATAATATGAAATATTTCATTGCAGCAGTTAATTAATGGCGATAAACGTTTTACCAGGTATGTTCAACATCATCGACAAGCTTTTCTTGAAAAACTTTATCTCAATAGAGTTCTTGGCCAATATTTCAATAGACTTCTTGAATATAATTGATAAATTTGCTACATAAAACAAGAAAATTTAGTAAGATAGGCTTTTGAGATTTTGAGTATTTTTGGTTTTGCTAAAATGGTTAGCGCTTTTCCCTTCCTGCATACACCTGTTTTAGACCGCACTATCTATCAATCAAATAATTTGCTTTAAAGTGCATTGCCTTTTAAAAACTACTCTCGTTGATTTTCACATTTCGGCGAGCCGTCCTCCTTCGAGTCGGCCTCTTTCGCCAAAATATGTAATGGTTATAGGCATTACGCTTTTACAGAAAAATTATCGAATGGCCCCACTGAATTTATGGACGCCCCCTAACTATACTATTGACATATTTTTTATTGGGTTTAATATTTGAAAAATTCATACCTTCACACGATCGTGTGCTTGGTGTTAAAAGATTACACACCTCCTAACATGGCTCAAAACAGGATCGTTCCAGTCATCTGCAAAAAAAAATATTGCCACACCTGGATCAAAACTTTGTTTCAATAATTTTCGACAGAAATTAAGATTTATTATTATTTTTTTTTAAAAAAATTTAAATTTCACATTACCTATGATGTTGTGTGTGGTGACGGGAGGCAAGCCGTCCCTTTGCAGTGAGAATATGCAACGTTTCAGCCTTACCACTCTCTTCTTTCGTCAGTAACTCCCCCACCTTCTGGCAATCGACCACTAAAACAACCAAAGAAACTTAGCTTGCAATACTCGCATAAACGCCCCATAGTTTAGTTTTCTAGTTTTAAACCTTATAAAGGCCAATACCACCATTTTCAAATAACTCAAAGAGGCGAACACGCCCGAGGATATCCGACAACGGATGTCTCGCATCTTGTTCCGCTACAGACTGAAGGGATTTATTTAAGCGGCGTGTGTTGAACCGAGTGGATCAATTTAACGGAAGGCGCTTAGCGACAAAAGCAACACCTAAAATCGAAGGCGATGTCAACAGCGTTGACGTAAATAATTGCATGTGTTGCGGGACTGTGGAACTATTACAAGTTATTTGTACGGTGCCAATATCTTCAAAATACTATTTATTTATTTTTATTTTGTGAAGTCTTACCTCAAACATGTTTCATACATTCTTTTCCGATTTTCCTTGATATCCGCAATGGAGTCTCTTAAACTTTTCGTTACCGCGTGGCCTCTCAACGACTCGACATTAAAATTGTTAGATTTTGTTGGGAAAATCATGAATGCGACTACCGTAACATCTGGGTGGGAGGACTAAAAAAATCAAAATAGGAACTATTTGAACAGATCTGTTGTGGATATTGATTTCACACATAGGAACATTAGTTAATAATGTTGAACGAGATTTCATCGAAACGTTGTAAAAACGGACTCGAGATTTTGTGCCACCGACTGTAATGTGATGATGCGATGGTTGGGATACTTACTTTTTAAATAATGATTTAACCTAGCTAAAGCTTCGATGAAGATATTCTGCTCCTCTTATTTCCAAACTCGTATCTTCCAGCAATGAAGAAATATAGCGTTTTGTCTAAATCAAAATCGTAGTGCCTAAATAAAAATAAAAAATTTAAAGTGTCTGACTGACATTTTTTTATTTGTCTTTACTCTTTCAAATTTTCATGTCTTTACATTACTATATCAAAATTAAAAAAAAACAATTAATTAAAATTAGGACAATGAGAAAGTGTGGGAGTTCCACAAATTTCGGATCAAATTTTTACAAAAAAGAAGTCTAGAAAAAAATAAAAAGATCAGACGCGGTTCGTCCATAATAGAGGAAGATTCCCAGGGCCCCCAGACCTTCCTTTTTTCTCAGAAATAAGATATATCAAATAATCTCCGTCGAGCGGGACATAGGGAATCCCATGTAAATTTTGAAGTGGTCCAATATTGGCTCCCTAATTATTTTAGAAGAAAATATAATTAGGATTTTTAAAGAGCACGAAAAGTTGCAACTCCAGTACAAATTTTCAGCTTAGCAATAAGTTACGAATCTCCTATCTTCTTACCCGCCTTGTATTATTAGAAGTTTCATAATAAAACACTCAGAAAAAAATTATTTGTCCTCTTACTCTCAAGCTGTCAGATCACGCCACATCATTCTTAAATAATGAACTACTTAAATCAAGAAAAATCACTATTATAAATAATGGTATTTAATCCAGGGGAAAATAGTTATCGTGAAGAGTAGCGGACATGTTTGCAGCCTATTTTCCCAATAGGCAATACCAAAGTAAATCGACAATAGAACGGACGATAAAAAAATTTGAAACTGACAGGCACAGTAATCAATAATTGCAAATGTGAAGAAAATCGACGTGATCTTTCGCCAAACGATTTTTTTCCATGGGACATTTAAAACTAAGCTACCAATAAAAATATGAAAATTTAGTCCAGCTAAGGAATGCGCCATGATGTAGCCATGCCCGCAGAAATGAGTGAAATGCTTCGTTGTTGTTCGGCAGTTAATGGAAACAAGATAAAAATAATACTTACTTTTCCTAAAATCTGTGCTGATTTTTATGTATATTTTAGAAAATATTATTATAAATTCATAATTAATACTTGTCTGTTACCAGACTCATTTTGGCGGCCATAATTTATACCAGGCACTTCAAAAAAATGTAACTCTGCTTACAATCTTAGTCTTTATTTTTATATATAATACTTAGAACTATTTCAATAAAAATTTTTGCAAGGAGCCAGACCGATCAGTGGGGCCTAACACTTCCCAGACACACACACATGGGAGCTTTTCATATTTTCAGTTATAACTCGCCCTGTATAATACCATAAGACCAGTTTTCCGAAAATGTCGTTTTAAAATTCAAAAATGTTTGCTCCATTTGTCATCTTGCATCACCTATCCTGGGACACACTGTATATTTTTAATTATGCGGTAATTATTGGTATTAATAAATGTAAACATTATTCTTGATTATTACTGAAGACCGATTAGATTATTCAATTGATTAATAATAAGACATTTTATAAAACTATCTACACTCACGATCGCGTTCATATACATACATTAAGCCTGTGGCTAGGGAAGTGTTAGCCCCTCCGATTGGTCTGGCTCCTTGCAAAATTAAAATTGGTTCCTGAATTGTTCCTGGCATATATATAAAAAAATCAAGAACTGAGATTGCAAGTAAAGCTACATTATTTTTTTTTGGAAGTTTCAAAGAAAGCGCCTGGTATAAATTAGAGCATAATTTCTTTCAAAGAAATTAACCAAATAATTTATTTTCTCCGAACACAATTCTGTTCTATTTTTAGATTTAATCTTTATCGGTTTTCTTTGTAAAACGCCGTTTGTAAAAACATCAAAGTTCTCAGAATTCTCTTTGTATTTTTCCGATCTCCAAGTAAAATGATCACTCCTACTTAAATATGGCTGATGCGCCGCGCCAATGGCGCGTAAGAAGGTGTCTCACAGCCCGATGGAGAGCGCAGTCTCTATTGGCGGGCATATCACATGCTTTCGGTCTAGCGCATAGAGGGCGGACTCATTCGGTTCCCCCAAAAGAGTAAGTCAGTCGCACTGCAAGTTTCATCGACTACGCATCTCTCGCGAAAAGTCACTCTCGTCAATTTTCGGACGACTCATCTCTCGCGCAAAGGCGCTTTCAAACATTCTTATTCTCTCGCAAATAATTGCAATTCTCTCTCAGGAAAATAAAACTTTCCTTATTCAAATACTCACAAATTCTACATTCAAGTTAGTTATCTCTCTTATTCAAAATAATTCTAACTTAGTATTTCTCTTATGAATACTTTTTCTCAGTGATCTGAAAATTCTAATTCAGTGACAAATACCTTAATTCGTAATAGGTAATAAGTAAAGTGATGTAAAAAAGTGTCAAGGAACATCGACACTGAACTGTGCTAATAAACGTAGCAGGATGTTTTTAGTAATTCTAAAACACTTGTAAATATTGTAAATAGTGTAAAGTCTAAATCAGTTAATTAAACCATAATACAGTCCACAAAAACTCTTTTATTTGGATGTATGGGGAAAAGAAAAGCGGCTCAAGCTAGAAAATATGCATACACGCATGGTATTATACTAGCACTACATTATTTGATATGTTTTATTTCTGAGAAAATAAGGAAGGTCTAGGCAGAGAAAACAATGAGACGAGTAACTGGTCCTAACAATTTGTCCATTGTATTTATCTCTTCTGGTTTAACGCAAGTTCCAATAAATATGTCTTTGTCCTTCATCATGGCAGTGCTATCGTAGATGGAGCAAACATCGCTTGCCCTGTTGCCAAGTTGTTTACAATTTGCATGTAAACTTTAATGTCCCTTGGCTCACATCTAATTAAGAGAAAGAAGATATATCATGAATCGAATATTTTTAACTTGACAACCAAGCTGCAGGCAGTCACGCCTGAAATGTTATTCGATATTTGTGTTTGATATTTTTCAATGGCCGATTTGTTTGGACAGTTTGATTCTGTGATTTATTGTGTGTTTCGTGGTTTTTTACCTTTAATTGGACTCTTGAATATTGACTTTGATTAGTGATCACAGTGTATATATTAAATTTGTGCTTTTCAACAGATAATTTAAGGTAATATTGACATGGTTATCTGTAAGAAAAATCTTTATAAAACCAAATAAATGACATTTTTAATTAGGTGTGTGTAATTACTGAACCAAACCCCAATATTTTATATTAATAGGAAACAAAAACAAGTACCTAACATTAAGGGCAAAAATAGTAACAGCTATATACGCGCCATATCTGCGTTTACCTTCCTTGAAGACAGACAAGGAAGGCCCAGCAGCTATCTCTCTCTCGGATAATTTATTTACATTTAGTTGCTCGTCTCATTCTTGTCTCTGGTCTAGGGCCCTGGGATCTTGACTATAAGGTTACTTGTCAACGACTATCCTACATATTTAATTGGTAGGTTTATTTTTGAAACTGGAATTTAAATCTTAAGATTGACTACACGTTAGGGAATTTTAAAGCGTGTCTATCACAAGTTAATGTAACTTAGTTACCCATAAAAATGTCCTCTCACAAACTCGTGGATTTTATCTTTGGATAGCGCGTGCAAATTCTGAAATTCGTAGCGCCGAAAATTTCTTCACATTCAGACCGTTCGGAGTGATAACGTCGGGGTTTTCTTGATAGCGAATGCTCCGCTTCACAATTCCTGAAAGAAATTATTATATTAGCAACCTTATTTTAAATCCCAAATAGAATAAGGTAACAGAAGTGGGGAATTTTCATTTGAATAATATGACTGTTAAGCAAATGTGTTTGTCAAATGTTAATACCTAGAGTTTATTTTTGACCTGTATTTTTTAATTGTCAAAACATCAATACAATCTACTAAAGACCCTTTCTTTACGAGAAACCCAACCCCAATTCCCATTAAGCAAGATTTTTTTTTTTTAGAAGAAAATTATGGTTGGCTGGAAATCATTATTTCCTGGCATAAAATTTAAAAGCAAGTCATTACAGTTGGGGATCTTGTGCATATAGGACATTATACATACTTGGAATTTGCACTTGTGAATACATTAACTTCCGGTGTAGTGCCAGAACTGTCAAAATATTATAGCCGTATGTCCCCTAGTGACCTTAGAGCGTTTCCAAATTTTTCAACATTTTCCAAAGCCCACTTATTGAGAAATCGATCGCCGCAGTTTGACGCGACCCTGTACATATGTCAGATACAAAAATGTTTACGTTACCTGTAATATCTGAAACAGTGGTAAAAGTATGTGCCAGATGACTAGCTGCCCTCTCCATACAGTATCTGTGGTATATCTGCCTTTTTCCAGCTTCTTCGTCTACAGCAAACTAAAAAAATCCAAGTTTAAATGAAGACTTAAAAGGAACTTGTTTACATTTTATCTAAAATCGTTTTGAAATTTTTTTAATCATTTCCATCGATTTACATCTTTAAATCGTTTTACAATGATACAGGGCTTTGTGAAAAATCAATATGAAAGTATAAAAATCGACCACAAAAAGACATGCCCACACTGCATGAAAACCAGTTATCCATAATTATAATTCGACAGCCAACTATTCCTTACCTTATCTAAATTATTATAGAAATCTGTATTGCCGGCGCAGAGATACCTTCCCAGCAACGTCGCGTGGGTTGTGAACACTGTTGCCACGTGTAGATGCCTTGTTCTGACAGCTATCAAACCCACTCCGGCCTGCCATTCATGAAAATGCACTACGATTTTCGGTGGGGTACCGTCGAAGTCTTGTTCTGCGGCATATCTAAACTAAAAGAAAATGTAATTCTATTTAAATGTAATCAATTCATAAATAAACACATAAATAGAGGGCGATTCAAACATCGTTCACGAAGCTTACCTCTCCCATGAAGTCAGCTACCATATACCCCAAAATGATGGCGTCATTAGCTTCAATGTCCAAATGGGGCACACCAATGTTCGTTTTGTCCCACAGTTCTTGCTTGAATTCAATCTAATTTCCAAGCGCCACTACCGATATCAAAAGAATTATTTGAGGATTACCATCCACCAACCATCGCCCTGTAACAATCTGTAAAAACAACATACAGTGTTAGGAAAAATTACCAGAACGGTCGATTATCTCAAAATATACAAGAGTTACCAAAAAATGTTTCATATAAAAGTTGTAGGGCTGTTAAAAATCTACATATCTATGATAAATTAAAATCTACAGGGTCTCCCACAAAGTTGTGGAAAATCATAGATATGTTTTTTTAAATGGAACACCCTGTATATTATTATTAATTTTGATTGCTGACTCTATTCTAAGCATTTTTTGTTAACCATATGTTATACCTAAATTCATTAGTTTCCTAGATATCATAACATTTTGATCAGTTACAAAACACAAAATAAATTTCAAGAAACAATTTAATGGGCTAACTTTTAACAAGAAACAATTTAATAAGCTATCTTTAAACAATAACAAATCATGTTAAAACGGCTCTATAGTTTAATAAGTGTTGAAAATGACCCCCATTTACTAACTGACAATGATACAAATTTTCGCAAAAATGTCTTTGGGTATTTAACACCATTTCCCTTGTTATTCTGGCACTTTCATTGACAATTTTCAGTCTTAGTTCTTCCAAATTATTTGATTTGTTTCGATAAACATTGTTTTTCAGGTGACTCCAATAAAGAAATCTAATGGCGGAAGATCGGGGGACCGCGAAGGCCATTCGATAGGCCCTCTTCTTCCTATCCAACGATTTGGGAACGTGACATCTAAAAATTCTCTAACCTCACGAGTATGATATTCTACAAACTCTTTAACATTAAATGTCAAATATGTTTATTTGGTTATAGTGTCATAGTGACATAGATAACTGGTTGCTGGTGTAGTTTATTGTTTATATTACAAAAAAGGTGAATAGTTAGTTAATTATTAGTCTTCCTGAAGATACTTCAGTATCAAGCAAAGGCAACCAAGTGTTATTTAAATTAACTGAAATTGATTCTACACAATTATCTTTATTTATTAATATATACGCACTTTATGTGATTTTGCGTTTTTTAGAACAAGTTTCCTTTGCTAAAATGCTCGAAGCATCCCAGTTTATTCTATGACTGTTATCAAATGCATGTTGGCAGATTTTTGATTTATGAAATTCTGTGTTTTTAATGTATGATCTGTGTTCTTATATGCGTTTGGCTAATGGTCTACAAGTTTCACCTATATAAAACTTATTGCATTCGCAAGGTATTTTATAAATGACATTTTTTGTATTTTCATTTAAGTTGTATGGTTTTGATAAGTTATCTAAAATATTCCATATTTTCTTACAGGTTTCTGTAATTACCTTAAATCCCTTGTTTCTGCATGCATCCACCGCCCTGTTTAGGGTATTTGAGGATAGAGGGGCCCTCTTCTACCTCAGTTCTAGCACAGTGCTCTTTGTAGGGTCCAATTAGACAGTATTGGTCTCCCATTTCTTCAGTTGACACATAGGCTTTGGATCTTATTACAGTGTAGATGCCTCCAACTAAATAAGAAAATAAATTTTAATAAACTGGCAAAATAGCGATATAGAGAGTTACCCAAATTATATGTCCGATACCAGTAGCGGCTCGCGGGTTTAAAAACAGGTGTAGTGCAGGAAGGGAAAAAAGCGCATTCACCATTTTAGCAAAATTGAAAATACTCAACTATCAAAAGTCTAAGTAAAAAGTCTTAATATCTAAACTTACCTAAATTTTATACACCAAATCAATCCTTCTATCTTTTAATGCAGCAAATTTATCAATTATATATTCATAAAATGGTTAAGTTTTTATCAGTTCCTGTAGAAGCTCCTTTTGAATTGAAATATTGGCCAAAGATAAAAGTCTATCTTGGGATATAGTGTTTCTTAAGAAAGTTTTTAAACGCTTAAGACAAGAAAAACTCCGTTCCACTGACACGCTTGTCGACGATATCGTTAAAATTAGCGAAAAAAGTTTATACGCCTCGGTAAAAATGTCTTTATTTGCGCCAACTTGTTTCACTAACTGCTGCAATGAAATATTTCTATAACTTTCATCAGCAAATATTAGGTCAAGTTTATTTTTGAGCCGCTAATTTTTTGGAAATGATTCGGCATATATCTCCAATAAATTTTGAAAAGAATCAGTGGGAAAAGTTTGGTTATACTGGCCAAACTTTGCAGTATCAGCAAGACAAAGAAATTGTAGTTTGTAACAATCTTCGAATCTTACTTCCATTTCCATCAAAATATGATCTAATATTTTATAGAGAAGGGCTTTGTACTGTCCTTTAATTTCTTTCTGTGAAAAATCACTGTCGCTAATAATACTCAAGCGGAAACAATCGAAATAATACGTGAAAACCAACGGAACGACCAAAACCTATACTATCGCTAGCGGCTAGCGATTTACCAAGCAATACACCTGATATTCCAACCCGCGATTCTGGCCACCGGCAAGTATAGCGTTGTCATGGCAACGGAGCGTCAAAGCGTAAACAAACCCCGCATGAGGTGTATACTTCGGTCCGTTTTATATTTGCAATACACTTGTCGCGTTGCCGCAAGAGGAGGAAAGCGACTCGCGCCAGCGGTTAATTTATATGCTAGATTTTTCATGGCGAATTTTACAAATAAGGAATAGAAATGAGAAAAATGAATTGAATAATAGTAATATGTTTTTTTATGTTTTATTATTTATTTTTGGTGAAGTGGCACTTCACTTACTACACCTGAGTAGCCGCCACTGTCCGATACGGCATCGTATAAAAGAGGAAAAATATTGCAAATTTTACCATACATTGCATTTAGAAAAGTCACTGGAATATTGAGTTTTTTCCATTTTTTGTCGCGAGGCAGGTTAGGCGAAGAGTTTTTCGTTCACGAGTGAATCTCCGTCAAATTTCTGAAAAACCAAATATTTTGCATAAATTTTTTTATACTGAATCGTATAGTCGACGAAAAATACTATCGACTTTTTAATTTTTTGTCGCGAGGTAGGTTTAGCGATGTTTTTTTTTTGTCCGCAACCGGTCGTTTTACGTAAGATTTATATACTGCATTGTATAGTGGAGGAAAAATACTACAAATTTTAACATTGCATTTAGATAAGCCCACAGAAGAATGGAATTTTTGCATTTTTGTAGAGAGGTAGGTTTGACGATGATTTTTCATTCTTGTGTGAATATCTGTCGAATTTAAAAAGAACCAAACGTTTAGCGTAAATTTTCTATGGCAGTAAAAAAATACCTTTGTTTGCAGCCTCCACGCCACCTCAAATGTCCACCTGTTCTGTTCCTCAGCTAACATTCCTCGGTCCATATGGGCTAAAAGGTTGGAGGACGATTCCCCCTGTAAAACCTCCTGCTGGAAGATCTTTCACGAGACATTTTCAAGACCTCCCTAATAAAGAAATAGAAATTTGACATTAAATTAAAATATATATATATATATAACCAAACTGCTGGGTTGCCTCCAAGAATAATAGCGCTGGCCTTCTTAATAAAAAAAAATGCAGCAATTTTTGAAAATTAGAAAAGTTGTAACCTTAGAGCATATACCCCTTAGAGGCAGTCTTGCCACTTTGCGTAAATGAGAAAGGTACCTAGTAGCGGTATTTTTCTCTCTTTCGTTCCGCTTCCTGATTGGTAGGAATAAGGGGCAAGTGGTCCTCCAACCAGTTAGCACAGTCAGAAACGCACTGGCCCTTCTCCTTCGAAAATACAGTACGCGTGGCGTGAGAGAGAAAAAACATGTCTAGTGCCTCCATTGTACCTCCAAGGGTTCAAATTTTTAAGTCAACATCATTATTCAATTAAAAAAAAAATAAATAAATAATTATACCTTGGACAGATTTTTTATGCAAATTTTGAAGTAAAAATGCAGTGTTTTTAAGCAACATACTGGGTGATCCTTCTTAAGTCTGGCCTTTCCGCCTATTAACATGCTGCCAACCGAAAAACAATTGAACTTTGGGTTTTCGGTTTATTACAAAAATGTACTTTTTTTTTAATGGAACACCCTGTATATTATATCACCATTCAAAAGATCTATCAAAGAGCTTTAAAAAAGTCCACATGTGATATATTCAATTTTTTATGGTTTCGGAAATATGGCCATCCTCGGGAATTTAATAGTAAACCGGCATTTTCTAAATAAAACACCCTGTATATGAGATCACAATTAAATAGATAGTTTAAAGAGCTTTAAGAAAATACCAGATTTGATATGTCTATCTCATATAGTTTAAAAAATATGGCCATTCAAATCTGAAAGTTATGTTAAGTTTCCATTATATCTATAAACTATAAGCACTAAGTTTAGTGGTAAAGATAAAATATACACTATATCTACTATTTTTTAGATTTGGATGGCCATATTCACAAAACTATAAGAGATAGACATATCAAATGTGGTATTTGCTTAAAGCTCTTTAAATATCTTAAAGCTCTTTAAAACTATTAAAAATGGGATATATCACATGTAGATTTTTTTTAATGCTCTTTGATTAATCTTTCGAATAGTGGTATAATATACAGGGTGTTTAATTAAAAAAGTAATAAATCGAAAACCCGATGTTCAATTGTTTTTTCGGTTAGCATCAGGTGAATCACCTGAAAAAAGTACTACAACTTTACTAGTTAAACCGACATTGTATCTTCAATAATAAGGAAATTAGCAATAGTGCGGACTTAAGAATGATCACCTCGTATTGTTCCAAAATTATGCAATTATTACAGAATTGTAACATGTCCAGTAAGGTTGCCATTAACATATTAAACAAGATCAACTGCAGAATATTAATAACTTTGTTTAGAAAAAAGTGATAAGACAGTTGGATAGATCAAGGATAACTTGATTAAAATGCAGTAAGTAAAAATAATTGAAAAGTAAATCACAGTTACCCATGAAACAGAAATTAAAGTACTTTTATGGCAGTTGTTTATATATATAAAAATTATGGTAATGGGTATAAATCTGGTCAGTTGGAAGGGCAAGCGATATTAAACAACATTCAAATTAAGTAATAACTGCTGTATTAATATGCTGATCATAGATTTAGTTTTTAATGTGTATCCTGCTAAAATTTAAAGGTTCTTTCCACTAAAAAAGTTTGTTTAAATTATTTTTTTAATTATAAAATTAAAAGTTATAAATCTACTTTATCAATTGCTTTTGGATAATTCCAGATTAAGCTAATCGACGCTTATTAGAAATAAAACACATTTTCTAAAATAATAACAAAATTTGACCATGGGTTTTTATCATTTTAACTGATAAATATAGATGTATTTCTGCTAATTGAATAATGCAATATTTTCAAATAAAAATGTATTTGCGTCACTAAAGTTTAAAAATAAAAATAGTCCATAGTTTTGGCAAGATGAATATTTAATTTGAAACCCATAAAGTCAATATTAACGCGTAAAAAAAATAAAAAAAATGACCAAGCAGACATGTTAACAAAATGCCGGAAAAATTACAATAAATAACTACTTTTTCTCTTTATTTTAGTACAAAGACCTTAAGAAATCTTAGAAAAACGATAATAATTAAAAAGTTTTCTACTCACACGGATTTTTCAGTCACAAATTTCAAAAATAATAGCACTAACCACGAAAATTCCTATGTAATAAAAAAATAGTGCAGCGAATTCTTACGATAACTTTTACGTCGTAAAATAAAGACGGAAGATACAAATATGACTAAAATAATAAAAGGATGGCTTTTAGGCTGACGTGAAGATGGTTAATCATTCATTACCCCAAGGTGACCTCTGTGATGGAAATTCATGTTCGTTTTAAATTCTAAATGAATGAGATCAGGTTACTTCGAAACGAACTACCAATCAGAAGACGAGATGTGGTGATCGAATTGCTCGGGCGCAGTTGTATTTCAGGAATTAGTGGATATGCGTATTATGTATGTAGTGTCCCAAATAAATATTTGAAGTTTTATAATAAAATAGCGTTAAGCCCGTTTGACAAATAATAATTTGTCACAAATGCTGTATTCCTTTTATGATTCAGAACCGCCCAGAACGACACCATAGGTGTTCCTTTTACAATTTTTTGACATTTTCTCATGTTGTAGAACCGTTCTTGACACTATTGACAGTTCAGAGAACGGTTCTACAAAGTAAAAAGGAATACACTAAAATATATTATGTTTGCTTTTTACTGCTTTTAAATTAATACCTTAAAGCATAGACCCACTAGAAGCAGCCTTGCCGTGCCGACTATTTTCGTGAGAGAGAAGGGTACTGGTAGAATCCTTTGTCTCTCTCCCTCTCTTGCTTTGTGTATTGATTAGTCGGAGAAGAGGAACAAGCTCTTCTTCAACCAATCAATTCGCAGAGCGAAAGAGGAAAAACAAAATACTGCGAGCACTTTTCTCTCACGAAAGCTGTTAAACAGGTGGTAGTTTAGTATTTAGCCTTCTGATAAGATAAAAACCCACTATTAAGGCGGCTGTCCATGAGAGCGGTTGTGATTGGTTAGTGCAAATTTAAAATGCTTTTCCCGCCAATCACAACGCTGAATTATCATCCGCGAGCGGAAAACCGCTCTCATGGACAGTAGGCTTTAAAAAGGTAGGGATATTCATAGCGTATCTCATGTGCCATTATACAGATTATTCAATGTTTTTTACCTATATCTTTTAAATAGCTAAATGGCACATAGACCCTTTTGAATTTCAGATCTTCAATTTTTTTGGTACGCCGGGGTTATTTGAGGAAAGTAGTTTTGACAAACTTAACACAAAGTCAGTGTGAAGTTAACCTAAAAATCATTAGTTGTCAAATCCAGCTGATTGAGGTTAATTTTCATAGATTCGCACAAAATGTCCATCAAAAATGATCTTTTGCAGCTTTTAAAACCTTATTATTTAGTAAATATCTTTCTTAGTCTATCTTACGTGGTCCTGAAGAGGATTCCCGGCGTTTGTAATTATTTATTCAATACGGATAACTGTGAATTCGATGGGGTAAGTGATTTATAACATTGCTTTCTGACCTAAATTATCCAATTTTGTGTAATTTTCGGTAATTTCTGAATTAATTTCAGAAAGAAACGGAAATATTATTCTTCCTGCTTATAGTGGTGATGATTCGGACTCGGAAATCAGGCAGTGTTACCATGATAAGTTATTTATCCCAAAGTTTTATATATACAAAGTTAGCAAATTTGATATTATGGTTTAATGCAGACTATTCGATGGGGATTATCTATGGAATTTTATTTATTTGTAAGTATTCTTTCTGTAAAACGTCAGTATAGAACTTAGTGAACTATGTAAACCTAACGACAAACTCTTTACTCACTCTATTCATGTGGTATAGGGCTTAAGGTGCTGATCGCAAATTTGAAGATTAATTTGTTTCGAAAACTTCTAGTTCTTTTTTTTAACTCCAAAAGCACCTCGAGTGAACCTACCTTACGCCAAATTTCACTAAAATCAGCAATAGGCACAGTGGATAAAAAATTACTCCAATTTTTTTGCCTCAAAATATTTACACACCCTTTCTTTGTTTTAGTGGGTGCTCTCTTGGTACCAGAACCAACATATTCAGGTCCTAACAATGTTATATACTTTAGAGGAGAACAAGGACTAGCAGAACAACTAGCTATTGATAAGGTTACATGGATTGTTGCCTTCTACACTGCATGGAACCCAGCCTGTGTCAATTTTGCTCCAATTTTTGCCAAACTCAGCACTGAGTATGGTAAGAGAAGGATAAATTTTGTAATAAACTGATACCTTTGTTGATATATGGAGTGTTCTTCTTTTAGGGATTGAAAATTTGAAGTTTGGTAAAATAGACATTGGAAGATATCCAGAAGCTGGTCAAAAATATCATGTTAGTGATAGTAGCATGAGTAAACAGTTGCCTACAGTTATACTCTTCCAAGAGGGTGAGTCAAGACCATAAGGTTTTAAAAAAAGTAGAAAAATTTGATTATTTTACAATATAACTATTAAGAAATTGGTTTTTAAGAAGCCTGTGATCAAGGCCATCATTTTGTTTTGTTTTTTTTTACATCTAAAAGAATTTAAAACATGTTTTAGGCAAAGAAGTAGCAAGAAGACCTAATGCAGATGCAAAGGGAAAGCTGGTGAAATTTTTATTTTCAGAAGAAAATGTTAAATTGGCATTTGGTCTTAATAATTTGTATGAAAAAGCCAAAAGTGAATTAAAAGATAAAAGTAAAAATATCAGCAATGGAAAAAAGACTAATTAAATTAAATCAGAGTTTTTATTGAGTTGGTATGCTGAGTTGCAGGTTTTAGAGTTGCCAGTTTTTGCTGTATCTTTTGTTTTATAGACTTTAGAGTTGTTTCAAACACAAAAACTAGGATTGTCGATTTTTAAAGTTATTTATTTATTTTTAGGATTAAAATTAAGTATTTTTTACTTTTGTTTTAGACACTTTTCTAATGTATCTATGACTGTAAGTAGGGGTTTCTATTTCTATTTATTATAGAAAAAGAATCTGTTTGTTTTGCCATATTAGTATATGTAAGGTTCTGTGAATACAAAAAAATAGTATTTGTGAATAAAATAATATAATAAACTGTTTTTTTTTTTTTATGATTTGCACTAACTCGCTGGACCTCACGCATGTTCTATAATTTAGCACTTTAATATGTGGGTTCTTGCTTTTAGTTTGGCTCTTAAAATATAAGGCCAAAAGAGAATAATTTAGAAGTGGGGTAAGCCAGAAGATACACTATTAATTCATTTATTTAGAAAAAAAAATAACCCTGTTAATTAAAAATATAAAAGTGTTAGGTGCGCACTCAACTTAAAGCATGTACCTACTAGAGGCAGCCTTGCATCTTGATCGATGGCCAGTAGCACAGCCTTCGGTGGCCAATACTCAATACCCCAATTATCGATAGCAAAACATCGATTGATGATCATCGCACATAGCTTTAGCAGCTTTTTGTCCAGAGTGGCTTTCCAGTGACGCAAATAGAGCGCTCCCGTGTAGCTCAGGAGCATTTCGTTCTACTTTATGGCGTTCCAGTGACGGAAAGTGTTATGCACCTGAGCTACTCCGTTTTCTTTTCCCTTGTCCCTCATGCACCAACCCCTCTTTTGGATTTTGTGCTTTAAACGTGTTTTTAATAGTTAAGGATGGATTTTTAAAATTATTTATTTAAAATGGAATTAGATATTAAAAAGAGATTATTATTATAAAGCCAAGAAAGGGTAAAAACAACGAAATTTTAAAATTTCTTAAAGTATCTCTATTTCCTTGTCTAAGGATGCGTTCCAGTGACTAACTTTTTAGAGCAGTTCAAGAGCTTCAAGCCCTGGAGCGTGACGCACAAAAATTTTCGTCACTGGAAAGCAACCCAGAACCCAGCCCAGAACTAAGTTAAATTTTTCTTGCTAACCGTATTCGTCTCACTGGTTGTTCAAACCGTATTTGAAAATGACAATATAAATATGAGAATCAAGAAAATGTATGTTTTAAAACCGTTGCGTCACAGCACAATAAACTTTTAGGTTATGAGTATGTTTTATTTATTTTTAGGATAAATATGTATGTACTTTTGTTTACACAAAATATAAACATATTTTACTTGCCATGTACAGCGATGTAAAAAGTTTACGAAAAATGACCGAAACAATGTTTTTAATGAGTACGATGCATACGCCCACCAACAAAGATAACGATATTGTTTTTAAACCATTGTCCGGGATGTATTTAAACATGGTTAAATACGCGACGTACATGACGTCACCGTTTAACAAGAAAATGTAATGTTTTTAAAATGTTTTGAACCGTATTAACAACAAAAATGGCTCTAATCTTTTGTATTTTTACTTTTTGTTCGAGGGTCACCGTTTCTGAACGTACCCACTTTTTTGTGATTTTTTTTATAGATAGGAAGAAATCTTTGCATAGGAATCATAGACAAGATTATATAGGAATTTCCACATTTTCCAACAACAATAATTATAAGATTTTTATTTGTTGATATCATAGAAACACAGATATAATTAGGTACCTGTTATTTACCAAAACAATCACAAACGTCACAAAACGTTTGTCATTAATATTCCATCATTTTCAGCAATCAAAAAAATCAAAAACTTTAAATATTTTTCGATCTTTATCATCACAAATTTGTAGTAAAACCATTCAGTTTCCATTTTACCAATTTAACAAATTTAATTTCAGTTTAAAACAATTTAAAAATGCTTTTCGAAATCATTGCGTCTTCAACATGAACCATGGACCTGTTTCGCATAAGTTTACAGCATAAAATCGTGCCTATTTCATTAAGAATTGGCGCCTCCCAAAGAAATTACGCTAGGTGAGTGCTATTTATAGTATTTTTGTTTAAATTAGCAAAAAATTGGGATAAAAATGTACAATAACAAAGAAAGTAGGGTTAAGATTACACGGATGTAAAGGTCGTGTTTGTTTACATTTTTATAGGGCTTTAAACGTTTAAAACTAACATTATTTCACATATAGTACATAATTAATGTCATTATTTCTTAAAATAACTTATAGGGTGCACTTGTACACATAGTTAAAAGAAGTGTATCTAGTCTACAGCATGCAATTTAAGATACATTTTTTTTCCAATTCATGGTAAAAAGGTGCCCAAAAAATGATGCTGTAGCTTGTGTTTAAATACTTTAATCTAATAATTTTACTGTGGAATGTCAAGGTCTAAGCAGAGCTTTTCTGTACAGGGCAACTCCTTTTCCATGGACGTTGTGTGGTATAGCGAAAACTAAAAAAGATAGAAAAAATCTGATTGCATAGTCTCAGTTTGATTTTTGAAAAAAGTTAGTGGTGAAAGTAAATAATGGCTAACTTAATTCATTTTGGAGATACAGTGTTTTTAAAATTTTGTCAATTTGGCCAGGCACTTGTAACTCGCTTGAAAGGGGCCCACAGACGATCAATATTATTGGGCAAAATATTGTATAGTAATATTGCTAGTTGTCCCCAAACAGTGCAATATATTCGCGCAATGACTATATTTAATGTATTGCTTAATAACTAGTTTTGTTTTTGTGGTTAAAACATGCGGATAAGGAAAAAGTAGCTGCTTGAAACATGTTTGAAAAAAAAAACCTTTATTTCTTTCTCTATTGCTTTTGAACCCATATTTGTGTAATTGTTTTTGTAAAACAAATACTTTTTCATATTTGAAAACTGAAATAATTGTGCAATATTACCCACAAACGGCACAATAAATCACTATTGCACAATAAAAATCAAAGTGTTTTTGATTGACACAATATATTGTACAAGCTCTCAATATAAACCACAAACACATATGTAGAACTCAAGGGCGTATCTATATTTTTTAATTGACGTTTATTTTAAAGTTATAACACAAAGTTGGGTGTTTTTTAATAGAACACCCTGTATATTCTATCATCAGTTAAAATGTCCCCTGAAAAATATAACATGTTTTGTTTTGATTGATTTTCATACTTGATATTATCATTTTAAAATGATTTAAGAAGATGTAAATCAATAGAAATGATAAAAGAGGTTTCAAAGTTGATATAAAATGATTTTAGATAAAATGTGGGAATAGTTGTTTTGTATGAATATTCCTCAAATTTATTATATTAACATGATTTTTCTTTAAATATACATACTAAATATCAACTTGGCAACTATTGAATACATACACCATTCTGTTCATGTGGCAATGTAGGAAAAGTATTCAAGCAGAATAAAGCTGGCTGTCGGGACTCTTTGTTTGACCTCCGGACAGTGCGGACGTGCGTAGAGGACTACAAAGTTCTTCCCGGAGTGGCGGCTAGAGGTGTCGTACGAACGTTTTTTACCTTCGGGGATCAAGGAAAGATTCACGCTAAATTGACGGCATCTTTCTTCTGGATCTAAGCGCTGTGAGCGAAGATTCCTATAAGCTGATGGTATCCTGTTTGGTGGTGAACACGAAGTATTTCTCAAATGGCGGGAAATAGATGGGCGTGCCATGGGAACTGTCAGTAGTGAAAGTGAAGGTTATATGTAACACCAGTAGCAGATCTTGGTTTGACAGCCTACAATTTATGCTATGCATCAATTGTTGAATTATTTGTTTTCTTTGGAATTTCTGGGAGCTACGAGCTCGATTATCCAGATTTTCCGCCGATGAAGCCCAGGAAAGCATAGTCCGGAAGGGAGAGAGTGGTGGATTGGACCTGAAGGGACCAAAACCAAGAAAAAAATAGAAATAGAATAGAAAGCTGGCTGTCCATGAGAGCCGTTTTCCGCTCGCGGATGATTATTCAGCGTTGTGATTGGTTAGTGCAAATTTAAAATGCTTTTCCCGCCATTTTCGACGCGGATCCGCAAAAAGTTGAGATGAATATAACTTTTTTGCGTTTTCGACTAGATTGTGAGGATTTTTCAAATTAGCCAGGAACTAAAACCTTGAACTAGTTGATGAGCTTGATGAGATATAAAGACATTAAAGATCCATTTTAAATAAAAGAAGTGTTAAGGACGAGATTAACTACACACATTTTAATTATTTACTTCAGTATGATATTTGGTGAAAAAAAAAAGATATTTATCCTACTTTCAATACGACCAAAAAGACAAAAAAGGGAGCACAGGTTTTGGGTGACCTTCACAACCATAGTATCAACCAAAGAAAATTCTAACATAAAATGACCATATTCAAAACAAACCGCTTTAATATTTTCCGCTACAATGGGCGTGTCAGCGGATTTTCTGCGCGTATTTTTAATACTCGGTCGGAAAACCGCTCTCATGAACAGCCGGCTTAAGACAACTTAGTTTTTGTTCAATGCAGTTACTTGGCTGCAGTTTTCAGTGTTAAAAAGGCATAGAATGTATTTAAAAAATGCATTAAAAATTGTCTTATCTCAAAAATTTAGTAATATATGGTCATATTTTTTAGATTAGCTGAAGTAGGCCGCCTAGAGACACCAAAAGCAGCTGGAAAATATGACACTGGGCAACTTATACTCCATAGGGTCTTTGGTTATAGAGGTGTAGTTCTTTTTCCATGGCTTGCTAGAGTATATGATAGGTAAGAGTGTGTTAGTGAAAAATATAAGTAAATGGGGGATGATGTACAATCTAACAAATCTGAAACACTCCCTATGTCTTTGGTAATAAAGGTTTTGCAAAAAATCTTTAATATGAAAGTTGTGGGGTCTATTATGAAAATTTAGAGTATTATTATCAAAAAGCAACTGAACATCAAAGAAAAAAATTACAACAATAAACAACCATTTTCCTTGCTATTTAAAATAAAAAGGTATATGTTTTATACAGGGTGATTCAAAACTATCACGAAACTTGAGGGGGTGATTCTACTTGACAAAATAAGGGTAGAGCTTCATATAAATTTTTCTCAAAATGTCATTCGTTTTCGAATTACAAGCAGTCAAAGTTCAATTTTTATTTTGGTTTTTTCGCCATATTGCATTTATTTTTTAACCATTCCAGTTGATATTTGGCACACAAATCGAGCTTTTCAGATTCTAAAATTTTAAGATAAAAGTACTTTTTTAAAATATCGCCAGAGGGCACTTTACCTAAAATTTAAAATTTATTTACATCATCACTTTTATTTTGACAGATATCGCAAAGCTGGGGCGCCATTTTATAGACAATCAAAAACTTAAAAAATTAGGTACTCTTTATTAAAGTCGATAAACCTCACCGTTTAGGCACCAATAGACATCAAAGTTTTCATCAATTTTAATCAAATTAGCTACATACATACTGGTTGTTCAGTAACTCAACCGACAAACTTAACCAAACGATTCTACAACAAAAATAAGAAAAAACTTTATATAAACATATGTCCTAAACGTTTTTGAACTACGAGGTGTAAAAAAGTTTTTTTTTTTAAATATTTAACACACCATAGTTCATAAACTAAGACGTTTAGGACATATGTTTATATGAAGTTTTTTTTTATTTTCTGTTGTAGAATCGGCCTGTAAAGTTTGTCGGTTGAGTTACTGGACACCCTGTATGTATGTAGGTAATTTGATTGAAAGTGATGAAAACTTTGATGTCTAATGGTGCCTAAACGGTGAGATTTATCGACTTTAATAAAGAGTACCTTATTTTAAGTTTTTGATTGTCTATAAAATGGCGCCCCCAGCTTTGTCTGTCAAAATAAAAAGTTATGATGTAAATAAATTTTAAGTTTTAGGTAAAGTGCCCTCTAGCGGTATTTAAAAAATGTACTTTTGTCTTAAAATTTTAGAATCTGCAAAGCTCGATTTGTGTGCCAAATATCAACTAGATTAGTTAAAAATAAATGCGCAATATGACGAAAAATCAAATTGAACTTTGACGGCTTGTAACTAGAAAACGAATGACATTTTGAAAAAATGTATATGAAGCTCTACCCCTATTTTGTCAAGTAGAATCACCTCCTTAAGTTTCGTGATCGATTATTGAATCACCCTGTATATTTTTTAAATCTAGAAGAAATTTTAGACTTTCTGTGTGACATCATAAAGTTATCTGTAATAGTTTTTGAAATATTTAATATTTTTCTTTAAATAAATCATATTGTAAAGTTGTTCATGTTCTATATAAATATTGACTTTTTTTCTTGATATGCTTATAATTTCCAAGAATAAGTTCTAAATTATCTTGTGTATAGATTGTATGCTCCTTGATAAGGGTTGTTTTTACAGGGATCTACCTCAACATAGAGAAGGAGATGAAGAACCAAATGCAGGTGTTGGAAAAGAAGTTAGAGGTCGTACTCACACTTTTTACCAAGTCCTTATAGATCAAAGAGATTGCCCTTATATTGTAAGCATCTTATCACTTTTATTTATTATTATTAAACAATTTTCATTGAACAAAAACTGTCCAAAAGACCATCGACATAGTCAGCCTTTGGTTTGGATGCCAAAATAAAGTTACTTTAGTTGGGGATCCCTGGACTATTTTTCCAAGTCATTACTAAAGCGGGTTTTACACCTGACAAGTAGTTGATCAATTAATTGAACAAGTGCTTGTTCAAGTGACTTGATGGTTAAAAATTTTCTCAACTTATTTATCAAATTAAAACTTGTTTTTTTAGGGGCCTTTAAGTAATTAGTTAATAGTTAATATAACCCTAGAAAATCATTTGATGAAATTGAAAATAAATTTGACAATAACTTGAAGAGAGTAAAAACATCCAACTTTTCAATTTCTTTATCAGAAAGTTGACAAAGTAATTGAACAAGTTTTTGATCAATAACTTGTCAGGTGTAAAGCCTGCTTAACAAGCTAATTTTTCGTGAGTAGCTTCATTTTGACGAGACGCCCAACTTTTTCCTTACAACAATTTTAGTTGAAGGTAGCTTACAGGAGTAGCAGGAATTAAATGTGCTGATTTGACGAATATCAAAAATTTATTACTAACAGGGATTTTTTCTGGTTATTTTTAAGATAATTATCTAAATAAACTAAATAAATATTTTTCCTACAAAATGTAAGGGTTCATCAAAGAGTCCCCTACCACCAACATGTATGATTAACGATGTTGGGAAAAATAGCTACTAACCAGCTGATTTCTTTTCTGTTGATTAAATAATATTTATATAATTTAACGCCCATATTGTCCCACTACCCCAGTCATCTTAGTCAAATTAAAGGGTCAAAACCTTTTTTTTGGTACAAAAATACTCTCCTAAAAATCCCCTATGATGTCGTGTAAGGAACTCGAAATATGACAGGTCAAATGTCAAAAAATCAGTTTTTGCGAATATCTCATTTCCTTTACTTTTAAATCGCATTTATATTTATTATAAAAGTTGTAGAACACAAAATTCTTAACAAAATTGATTTTAAGCCTTTTTTTATCTGACCAACGGATCCGATAATAGAGGGCGCAGAGTGTAAAGCACTGTACTGTATGTACCATCGCGTTCAAAAAAACTCAGACACTCAAAATATTATATGCTACTAGCTCCTGACTATTATAATTTTTTTTGACTGACAACGTAATACCTGTTAAGTTTGGATAGTTTTATTATTGGGATATAGACAATTCAGGTAATTTATACCAGCTAGGTTTATTTATTACAGAATTAAATTACTTAATTATACAAGTGTAGGAAATCAAGCAAAACAAGCTTGTGTGTGTTTTTTTAAACGCGATCCATCGCTTTCAAAAATACACAAACGCAAAAAATTAAATAAGGTTTTTATTTAAATTAAATAAATCAAATAATTATTACATTATTTAAACAACAACAGGTTATACTCTTAAAAATAGAAACTATATTAATATTTTGTAATAGAGCCATTATTTTCTAATACACTCCGCAAACGTCGGGGCATACTAAACACTAGATTTTGTGTAAGCTGGTTATCAATATGATCCCAAGCTTGCATAATTTTTTGCTGGAGCTCTTCTTGATTTCTTGGTCGAAAATCATGTTGGTGAATTATTTTTAACATAAGCCCCCACACATTTTCGATCGGGTTGAGATCAGGGCTCTTTGGAGGGAACGGCAGCACATTAATATTATTTTCGTCAAGGAATGCATTAATAATTCGGGCCTGATGGACTGGCGAGTTGTCATGCTGAAAAGTAAAATCATCCCCATATACAGCTTCCACCGATGGTAGCATAACTTGCTCTAATATATCCCTATAAACGGGCGCAGTAAAACGTCCTGGAATAACTCTTAAAACCCCTGGTCCTCTGGCACTAATCCATGCCCAAACATTAACCGAAAACCTACCGCTTCTTGCAACCTTTCTAGTATATTGACTATTATATCTCGTTCCAGTGGGTCTATATACTCTAATTTTTCCATTATGACACGACTGGAAAGTTTTCTCATCAGAAAAAATAACTTTTGGCCACAGATTATCTGCATTTAGAAACTCCCTGGCAAACCGCATTCGTCTAATTTTATTTTCTTCCGTCAAAAAATTTTATTTGCTGCGGACCTATTCCTTATAATTTGGGAATTCCGAATTCTCCTTCTAGCGGTTTGAATGGATGCCGGAAAGTTAGCGACTTCTTTGGCTTGGAGAGCGGTGTGAAATGGATTGGCCTGTAAATATTGTATTAAACCGGCATCTTGCTCCGCATTTGAGCTTTTTTCCGGCCTGAGCCTGGGTTTCTTCTCATATCGCCAAAATTATTGATTTTTTCTTTGCAAGTAGAACGGTGTTCTTGTCTACGCCAATCTCATTGGCTATATTCCTTATTGCAACTCCTTCAATAACTCTTGTATGTAGTATTACTTTTTGTTGCTGGTTTAGACGAGGCATAATATCAGCAGATGCCAAAACTGAATATTTTTTGACTGACAACCTATACTGACAACTAAGTACCTATTAATTTTTGATAGTTTCATTATTATTATAATATAGAAAAATCAGGTAATTCATAAAAGTCCGGGAGATCAAACCAAATAAGCTTGTCTGAGTTTTTGAACGCGACATACAGTATAGTGCTTTACACTCTGCGCCCTCTATTATCGGATCCGTTGGTCATGACAAAAAATGCTTAAAATCAAATTTGTAAAGAATTTTGTGTTCTACAACTTTTATAATAAATATAAATGCGATTAAGAGTAAAGGAAACGAGATATTCGCAAAAAACTGATTTTTTTGACATTTGACCTGTCATATTTCGAGTTCCTTACACGACATCATGAGGGATTTTTCAGGGAGAGTATTTTTTTGTACCAAAATAAAGGTATGTTACAAATATTCAGCCTATTCCGTAAGATTCCGAAGTAAAAAGTCTAAATTAATTGGGCATATACAAATTGCGAGGTACATCATCCTGGTTTTTTGATATTTATCAAATCAACATATTTAATCTGTGCTACCCCTGTATGCTACCAACCAACGAAAATTGTTGTAAGGAAAAAAGTTGGTCGTCTCTGTCAAAATAAAGCTACTCACGAAAAATTAGCTTGTTAGTAATGACTTGAAAATGGTCCAGGGATCTCTAACTATTTACAAAAAAAGAGAAAAAAAAAAATCCAATAAAAAAATATATATAAAACTCTTTAAATTCTATATCTATCTGCTGTTTTTCAGAGAGCGCTTCAATCGGAAGCAGTCACTTTCTTAGGAAACCAAGATTCTGCAGAAACTCTATGCTATTCAGGCTTAGACTATGTCGCTCATGAAGACATCATCCCCTACGTCAGTGCTGAAGAAAACGCCCCTACATCATGAGTTGTTTGATAAGTTTTTAGCTCCAAATCCGAACGGAGGTTAGAATGATATTTATTTATCAGAGTTTGTATAATTACTAAAATAACTGCTTCCTATCTAACCTATAAAATAAAACATCATATAGATGCATGCACTGATTTAAAGTAACTTTATTTATTTTTTAAGTAGTGACATACAGGGTGATTTAAAAAATCGATCACGGAACTTAAGGGGTGATTCTATTTGACAAAATAAGGGTAGGGACTTCATATATTTTTTTCAAAATGTCATTTGTTTTCGAGTTACAAGCCGTCAAAGTTCAATTTTACTTTGGTTTTTCGCCATATTGCATTTCTTTTTTAACCAATCCAGTGTATATTTGGCACACAAATGGAGCTTTGCAGATTCTAAAATTTTAAGACAAAAGTAATTTTTTTAAATGCTAAATATTTTCACAGAATGTCCGGTCCTCCTGATATACAACAGCAGCAAAAAAATTAGCAGATTTCTATTCATTTTTTTTAAATAATACAAATTGTTTTAGATCCCCATTTACCGCTCAGGACACCCCTCAAAGCTTGGCAGAACAAAAATCATCCATGGCTAGAGCTCTCAGATGTCCACAAGGAAACGACTGAGAATATTAGGGTGACGGTCATACCTTTTATATGGGGTGTAGAGAGAGTCATGCCAATTCAGTTTATTGGGTAAGAAGACTTAAATATAGGGTCTTTCAATAAGAGCGATAGTATTTTTCAAATAGAGACTTCTCGGTTTCTAATCCGTATATTTTTGATTTCTAGGTGTAACTATATTTAGTATGACTCCTCTCGATCGGTTGGAAGTAGTTGTGGCCACTCAACTTTTATTAACTCGAAAATTGGGTTTCCATCATCGGTACTCTGTGCAGGTTATCCGCAGGGCTGTGGAAAAGTTTGAACAGGAGTTAATTTTACGTAAAACTCATCCACAAACTTTTCCATAGTGCGGCGGATAACCTGCAACCGATGATGGCAACCCAATTTTCAAGTGAATAAACGTTGAGTGGCCCCAATTGAGCTATCACTTTGGTAATATTACTTCCAACCGCACCCGATCGAGAGGAGTCAGACACTGCATCATAAAACTACATACTATACTAAATATAGTAACAAGGCGCGCTTGTGGCGGCTTCGGTTGTATCGGCGAGCGTCGATCACCGGAGTTAAGCAGTGAAATGCGCGCCCATAATTTGGATGGGTGTCCGGCGACAGCGGTGTTTCGGGCAGCGGCACACGGTGTTCCTGCTCGGGGATGCGGACCGAGCAACAACCATCCAAGTTATGGAATGAATGGTGTGTGAATGAGAAGGAGTAGGGTTCAAGGTACAATAAGCCTTCAGGCTGCAGTGCACCACCTAGGGGGCGGTCGTCGGACCTGGGTGGGATGACCCCGAAAGGGTGAAAAAAAAAAAAAAAATAGTAACACCTAGAAATTAAAAATATATGAATTTGAAACCGAGAAATCTCCATTTGAAATACTATCGCTCTTATTGAAAGACCCTATAAAAGAATACCAATCCATAGAACCCACAAGTGAGATTTCAGCGTACCCTAAAAATTTTTAGTACCTACCCTGACCAACAGATGGCGAAAGTAGTACGATGTCGCTTTGCTAATACGATTACCATAAGAAATTGATAGCAGTCGCTGACGAGCAGTCGGCCCGATCAGTTAGAGTGAGGATATACGCAAAATTTAATAAAAATAAAATCCCCGATAAATGGACCCAGTATCCATAAGATTATTAAATTTATGATTTCAGAATAGGATATATCGATGCGTTTTTACAAAACATTGTAAGTGACATTCGCCATATTTACGGGAAACGATTTTTCGTCCCATCGCGTTATTTTTAAAGAAAAACCGAGATCTGAAAGTTTTTATTTTAGATTTCTTCTTAATTTGAATTACAAAACAAACATATTTAACATTTAATGTCAAAATTTTCAGAATCTCCTAAAAAAAAGCTAAAAATTTTAAAATTCTAAACCTCAATAATAGTTAATTTGGAATTTTTTTATTTTTATTCAATTTATCTTGACAACGGTGGCAGACTTGCCACCAAAACGTCGATATTTAGTTCTCTATTTACTTGCTTTATTATTATTTATTTTTGTTTTTTTGGTACTTTTAATTTATTTTTTGGCGTGTACCCAAATAACTACCATTAATTAAATGAACCGCCGTACCAATATAGAACATATCTTCATCTGAAATAAAGCCAATGAAAAAGAACGTTTCCCGTAAAAATGACGAATGTCGCTTACGATGTTTTGTCAAAAACCCATCGATATATCCTATTCTGAAATCATAAATTTGATAATCTTATGGATACTACCATTTATCGGGGATTTTATTTTAATTAAATTTTGCGTATATCCTCACTCTAACTGAGCCGGCCGAGACTGCTATCAATTTCTGATGGTAATCGTATTAGCAAAGCGACATCATACTACTTTCGCCATCTGTTGGTAAGGGTAGGTACTAAAAATTTTAGGGTACGCTGTGATCTCACTTGTGGGGTTCTATGGATTGGTATTCTTTGACTCTATATAAGATGCATTTTTTACAAATATGGGTTAAATAAACTTATATTTAATATAAAATATGGTTTATTTAATAAAGAGGTTTCATTTTTTGTGTTTTTAGTGGCGATATTGTATAAGGCTTGAAAACTTAGGAAATCTCAGTGTTCAGCTGAGAGAGAGGCACTGGAGGATCTTTTCTCTGTCTGGTACATTGGAAACGGTTAGAGGTAAGAATTTTACCCTGTATAGAGCTTGTAATTTCACCAGATTCTTCTTATAAGAACATTTTTGTGCATATGTTACGCACAAATATCGAAAACGCTCAATGAGCGGAAATAAAACACACAACGTGTTATGGACCAAGGTAAATGACCAAACACCGAAATTAAATAAGTTTCTGTTTTATGGTCGTGAACTTATGACCGCAACGCGTCGTGGCCATTTTAGAAACGACCACAACGCGAAATGGATGGTTTAAATCAACCGAACACCGGATTCTTCCTGTCTTGCCAAGAAATGTTTTGGCTGTGGTTTTAAGTGTACATGAGTCTGGTATGTATCAACTAGGCACTAAAGAAGGTGTACTGGAGCGAATGTATGGTCGAAATGAGTTTACTTTTGCTGATTCCAACTTTATTGATCAATCGGATGTCCCAAGCAATTCATTAACTTTAAGAAAAGTTTCAGCTTTATCTTCAGGCTCCAAACAAGGATTTGTGTTATGTCATTGTAAGCGTTATTGTAACACTAATAAATGCCATTGCCGTTCTAAGCAAGTACTATGCAACTCCAAGTGCCACAACAGTAGCTCTTGTAAGAACAAATAATTTGTTACAATGTGGTTCAATCTACAATTAAGTCGTTTATCTATTTTAGATAAAAATTACTTATTTTAGTTGTTTAAAACTATTATTTTTTGCTAGTTGTTTACTTGTTTAAAATTACTGAAGTACCTATTATTTTCATGTTTAGGAATATTTCCAACTTTTGAACTATATTCTGTCTTATGTTAACTAAATCTTAAGTTATGTATTTATTTTCAAAATATATGACGCTTTCACTATATTTTAAGGTGTTTAAGTATGTGGTCTCTTTTAATAAATAATTCATCGTTTTATGGTCGTTCTTCAAACGAACAGAACGCGTTGTGGTTGCTTCTAAAATGAACACAACGCGATGCGGTCATGAATTCACGACCATAAAACGAAAAACTATTTAATTTCGGTGTTTGGTCATTTACCTTAGTCCATAACGCGTAGTGTGCGTTATTTTCGCTCAATGAGCATTTTCGATATTTGTGCGTAACACATACAAGAATTATTTCGAAAATATCGGATAAGTGATCTAAGTGCTACTCTTCAATTGTACTTAGAAACATGCATCCTAATTCATATTAGCTGTGTTTTCTAACCTTAAAATGAAACTGAGGCTGAATTCGATTCTTTTAGGGCGTGGAGTGGTTGGGCAAGAACCCGGCCTTACCAAAAGCCTGCCAGCCTTCCAATATAGTAGTCATGTCAGTCTTCAAGCGCCTAGCGGTCACATGTGGTAAGTTTCTTACTAAAGGGTAGTGGGAATTCGTTGAAAGGGACCCATACACATCAGTGGCGACTCGCGGGTCTAAAAACAGGTGTAGTGCAGGAAAGGAAAAAAAGCACATTCACTATTTTAGCAAAATTAAAAATACTCAACTATCAAAAGTCTAAGTAAAAAGTTTTAATATCTAAACTTACCTAAATTTTATACACCAAATCAATCCTTTTATTTTTTAATGCAGCAAATTTATCAATTATATATTCATAAAATGGTTAAGTTTTTATCAGTTCCTGTAGAAGCTCCTTTTGAATTAAAATATTGGCCAAAGATAAAAGTTTATCTAGGGATATAGTGTTTCTTAAGAAAGTTTTTAAACGCTTAAGACAAGAAAAACTCCGTTCCACTGACACGCTTGTCGACGATATCGTTAAAATTAGCGAAAAAGTTTATACGACTCGGTAAACATGTCTTTATTTGCGCCAACTTGCTTCACTAACTGCTGCAATGAAATATTTTTATAACTTTCATCAGCAAATATTGGGTCAAGTTTATTTTGAAACCGCTAATTTTTTGGAAATGATTCGGTATATATCTCCAATAAACTTTGAAAAGAATCAGCGGGAAAAAGTTTGGTTATAGGGTAGGGCGGGGTTAGTTGAGCATAGAGGTAAGTTGGGCAATCAAAATATCTCAAAAACTACCGACCGCACGCGAAAGCATCAAATAGCATAAAGAAGGGGGAACTCATTGTGCGACCACTAGTAGTGACGCGGCGATCGAGAAAAGTATCCGTGTGCATTGTTTATTTTGTGATTAAAAAGTAAAATATTTTCAAGCCGGAAAATTTTATCTGTGATAGTTAAATGTATTCCGTTCTCAATCAGGTAAGTGTTAGTCTTAAGTAAATTTATTGCAGTTTAATTATGTATAAAGATTTTGGAATATTTCTAACCGGTTTTCTAATAAATTTACTTTTCCTTTAAAATTTCAGGTTGGGGTTAGTTGAGCTACAGTTGCCCAACTAACCCCACGGTTTTAAGTATGAAATGTTTTTTTTATTTTTTAGGATACGGACTTATAACAGTAAGACTACTAGAATCTCCTCAGGATTTAAAAGAAGCTGCAACCCGAACTTTGTACAAACAACAAAAAAACGACCTGACCTATCTAACTTATAAATTTTCTCTGGAAATAGTTTGACCATACCCAAGAAAAGGAGCCAAATCAAACAGAAGATAGAAAAAAGCTGCAATTTTAACATATACAGAAGGCATTACAAGAGAAGCAAAATAAAACTGCCTAAAAGTTTAAAAAACGAAGATGAATTGATAGGTATTAAATTCAATAGTTGAAGCTAGGCACGTTGCTGTTTTATTAATGAGATTTGTTCTTTTGTCACTATAAGATTATAAATATAAAAAGCAAATTGTCAAAATGTATTTTTATTGTAAACGTATCTAACATTTAAGCCATGATTTGACTATACTTTTTAAGTGCTCCACTAGCCCCATACCCTTGCTCAACTTACCTCACCTATGGGGTACGTTGGGCATACTTGACTATCTACATTAAAATAGATGTAGCTCCTAAATTCGATTTATTAGAAAGAAATTACTATGGACACTATTAATAAGGGATAAATTGCTAATCCATCAGTATGCATTATAAGCCATTAAAACTTATTTGTGAGGAGCTATAACCGATCAAGTGAAAAATTGCTCAACTAGCCCCGCCCTACCCTACTGGCCAAACTTTGCAGTATCAGCAAGACAAAGAAATTTGTGTTTGTAACAATCATCAAATCTTACTTCCATTTCCATCAAAATATGATCCAATATTTCATAGAGAAGTACTCTGTACTGTCCTTTAATTTCTTCCTGTGAAAAATCACTGTCGCTAATAATACTCAAACGGAAACAATCGAAATAATACGTGAAAACCAACGAAACGACCAAAACCTATACTATCTTTTAAGGCTAGCGATTTACCATGCAATACACCTGATACTTCCTCCCGCGATTCTGGCCACCGGCAAGTATAGCGTTGTCATGGCAACGGAGCGTCAAAGCGTAAACAAAACCCCGCATGAGGTGTATACTTCGGTCCGTTTTATATTTGCAATACACTTGTCGCGTTGCCGAAAGAGGAGGAAAGCGACTCGCGCCAGCGGTTAATTTATAGGCTAGATTTTTCATGGCGAATTTTACAAATAAGGAAAGAAATGAGAAAAATTAATTGAATAATGGTTATATGTTTTTTATGTTTTATTATTTATTTTTGGTGAAGTGGCACTTCACTTACTACACCTGAATAGTCGCCACTGATACACAGTTAAAATGCGAAAATATTTGGAAAAACTCATTCAGAAACTGCATTTTTAACACTTTATTCTTTTTTAAAGGGGTACATTCAGAATGGAACGAGAAGACGGCTACACTTTCGACTGTAGAATCCCTCCATTTTCCCTTGAAAGCAAACCTGAAGGTGGCACTGCGAGCCCTCCCGAAACGCCGTAAAAAACTATTTATTCAAATTTAGCTTGTAAATAATACACTATTTGATCTTTTATTGTATATATTATATGAATATGAAGCCTGATTAGATATAGATGTACAGCTGACGTCAATAAAAAGGTGCCTTTGGGTCACCGTTTATTGGCCGCTGCTGTACATCCGGTTATGTAAAATTATCGTAGATCGTTTATACTCAGAAGTAACTAGCATATATAATTAATAAAAAAAACATACCTTAAAATTTCTAGCGCTTTTTATTTAATCACCTAAATATTAGATACAACAATATATTCACATTTGGTTTTTTTAAATAGAAAATAAGCCTGTTATCGACCAAAAATAAAAAAACGACTCCGAGTAATACAAACCAATAAAAGTCAGTATATCTATCTAGCAGTTAGATAAAATTTCGTACACTCACTATGTGCTTCACTTTAAGTATGTACAAGGTTTTTATTTATATTTTGCCACTTACTTTTCACTATAACCAAGAAGGATAGGAAAAAAAACGTCCTGTATAAAAGTTTCATACTTTTTCATCTATTATCTTCTAAGCATAACAAAAGAAACTAATGAACATCATAAACTCGAGAAAAATAAAGGGGTAAACTTTTTTTTAATGGGACACAACAAAGATGTTTTAAAAAGCTTTACAAAAATATCACATTTGATGATAGATCTATCTTTAATAGTTTCGGAAATATGTCCATTTATATCTGGATATAATTTATATTACATCTATGGTCTCAGCTTAATGCCGTAGGTAGGTAGAGTGGAAATTATATCTACTATTTTTCAGATTTAGGTGGTCACGAATACGAATATGAATACCGTAAAAAAAGTATTCGAATACCACGATTGGGTATTCATGAATACTGAAGAGCAAAAACATCTCCCTTTTCTTGAAAAAGCAACTCATTCTTATTTTTCTACGTTTTTCCATAATAAAATGCAGTGGCGTACCTTGTTCTTGCTTAAAAACTAATCATTTCAAGCATACAAGACGTCTCCCAAATTTTCCAAAAATTACTTTTCTATTTTTAAACTATTGACTTCACTTTTGGAATAGGGATATATGTACATACTATCTACGATTTACCAAATAGTCATGATTTAAACTGACATAATATTTATTATACACATCCCTTTTGTGTAAAATGGAGATAAATACATATTAGTCTAACCTAATACATACAAAACATAGTTTGTAATGTCACTTTTTATATGTTGTACCAAGTAATTGTTTTTTTTTATAGCCAAACCCCAAAGAAGTTAAAATAATTAATTTAGATATATTTTTGTTTGCAAAAATAAATGTATATCTGTTCAAAATTACTTACCTATTAGGACCATAGAAACAACGGATCAAGATTTAAAAACATATTGAATTACATTTTTTTAAATTTGTAAAACTAACTTCCGAAACTGTTAGTTTGCAAATGATGATATATATGACTTATATCAAATTTTACCCCGTCGTTGGCAAAACCACCGCGAACATGTTTTAACCCGCTTAAGATGCATAAAAAGTAACGTAATATTCATAAAATAAACAAACAGTATTTAAATTCAGGATTTGAATACCAGAATATAAGTATTTGAATCAGTATTCGAATATGGGTATTTGAATCAGTATTCGAATATGGGTATTCAAATACCAGTTTTCTAATATGGGTATTCAAATACCAGAATATTCAAAAACGATATTCAGAATAAAGAATACCGAATACTGACCAAAAAGTATTCCGTCGAATACCGAATACCAAACACATAAATCTATTCGAATAGTATTCGAATACTACCCAACTCTGGGTGGTCATATGTCGAAAACTAATAAAGATAGATATACCAAATGTACTATTTTTGTGAAGCTTTTTAAAAGACCTTTTTAATGGTAACATATTATACAGAGTGTTCCATATAAAAAAAAGTTAATCTTTTCATTTTCTTAAGTTCTTGATGTTCATTTATTTCTTTTTATGCTTAAAAGATAATAGATGAAAAAATATGAAACCTTTATTCAGGAGGTTTTTTTCTATCCTTCTAGGTAATAGTTAAAAGTGGGTGGCAAAATATAAATGAAAACCCTGTACATTATTGCGATTTAAACCAGACTATAAATTTTTATTCTATCTTACTGCAAACTCACATCTTCAATCTTTTTCTGCTAATTTAACTTAATAAAAACCTAAGAAATTATAAAAACAAAAAATCACAATACTTTTCATACAGAAATATAGAGAATATGATCGGTGTTAGGGAACATTACCAAAACTCCCTCACAACCAATACAATCACCATCACCAACCTCTTTTTCTTGAGATGTTTTTAAATTGTCTTTAGCCTATTTAATACCTGTATCAGATTGATTCTCAATAACTTAAGGGGTCTAGTTCCAAGAAGTACAATAGATAAGGCCAAAAAAATCTATATTTTTTGAAAAATATGTCTAAAATATTGTTCAAGGTGAAAAAAAAGAAAATATTGTAAAGGTTTGAGCTTTATTTATTAATATTAAAAGGTCTATTTTCGCGACTAACAGTTTTTGGCAACAATCTTTTTTATATGCAAAAGTCGCAAATTTATCTGAAATATTTTACCAACACATTCTTAAAGAAAATTAAATTTCCTACAAAGAAGCTCTCTTCGTAAATTATCATCAAATAAGCCGTTTCCATGTAATTGGATTTTTGTTACTACTACAAATATCAATGTTTAAATAAATCAAATACATATATTTATAGAAAATTGGATGCGCTACAAAAAGGTCTCTTAACATTATTAAACAAATTCACTCCATCAAAAGTTATTTAACATTGAAGTTGAATTCAAAAATAATGAAGACAATCTATGAAAAAATCTTTTTGTGGGAAATTTAATTTTCTGTAAGAATGTGTGTTGGTAAAATTTTTCAGATCAACAATTTGAGTTTTGCATAAAAAAAAATGTTGTCAAAAAACGAAGAAAGACCTCCTAATATTAATAACGTATGTCCTAAAAGTTTTGGCACAAAACTCATTTGTCTTTAATTTTAACAAAAACAAAATAATATCAAGTTGCCTTTGAAAACAAAAGTTTATTTACTTTATTTACTGTCAGTTGAGATTTATTTATTTTGAAGTTTTCGCTTTAAGATGTCGTATAAATTAGAAATAAGAAAAAGTATCTACAAGTTAGTTGGGCGGATACCCAAAGCTGAAATCTGTCGAATATTCCAGAATGAAAACATTTCACGCAGAACCATTTATAGAACAATAGCGGAGGGCAAGCAGGGGAATACCATGTCTGAATCTCCCAAAAGTGGAAGACCACGTGCATTTACCGCACAGAGGTCAGAGAGATTGGTGAGAAGAGCAAAAATCAGATTGGAATTTCAACGAGGAGACGGGCTAGGCAATACAGATCTTCTAAGAGTACGATATCGTTGGAATTGTGAAGGAATGGTCTTAAATATCGAAAGAGACGTAAGTGCCCCAAATACTCTCAAGCGCAGCTTCTTCGTATACCAAGATGTTGTCGTCAACTGAGGCGGGTACATTTTGCCAATGAAAAAATCATTATTTTAGATGACGAAAAGTATTTCACTTTGAGTAATTCTGAAATGAAGGGAAACGATGGATTTTATACGGACAACGTAGAGGAATGCCCTGACAATGTTAGATACAAACATAAAGCGAAATTTGCAGATAAAATCCTTGTCTGGTGCGCAATTTCTAACAGGGGTGTATCCCGACCTTTTGTGGGAAGAGTGGGGGTAAAGCTTTGAATAGTCAGAGCTATATTGATAACTGCCTTTCCAAATTGCTTCAGTTTGTCCGCGAACATCATGCTAATGACGATATCATGTTTTGGCCAGACCTAGCATCATGCCATTACTCAAGAGAAACCCAAAACTGGCTTCGACAACACCACATATTTTTGTTCCCAAAAACGATAATCCTCCAAACTTGCCGCAGGCTCGCCCAATAGAGGATTTTTGGGCTGTACTCTCTAGAAAGGTTTAGCATGGAGGCTGGGGAGCACAAGATGAGGAACAATTAAGACAGCGAATTTACGAGAAATTAAGAGAAATTGAACTGAATTCCGTCCAGGACCTCATGAGAGACATTCGAAGAAATTTGCGTCTGGTAGAGCAGAATGGGCCACTCCACATAATTCGATAGTATAGTTTAGTTAAGTATTGAGTTGTAATTTGTGATAACTAGTTAGTGTTTAAATAAATTTCTTCATTAAAAAAACCGATAAATATTGTGTGCCAAAATTTTTAGGACATACGTTATTAAGGGCTCAAACCTTCATGATAGTTTTTTTTCGTCACCTTAAACAATATTTTCGATATATTTAAAAAAAAGTCGATTTTTTGGCCCAGTCTAGTGTACAATATGCAATATTACCAAAAAATGAACAAAAAACCTATAAATTGAATGTAATAAATTCTTTCTTAAGTTTAAATACTCTGTTATGGATGTAGTCATGGCCTAAAAAATGATATATTTAAATTCAACACTAAAAATACAACTATTGGGATATTTATCTCATTTTTGTATTAAATACACGGAAATTGAACATTTTGAAACTCCCCTCTCTCGTAAGCTTGAACATTATAAACAATCTTTTTAGAACTAAAAACAAAGAAGAAAAAATATTGAGTTTTTTGGTACCAATCACTTAAATATGGCATTCCTAAAAATAAAAAAATTGATGATGGTTTACCAAAACCGAAACGAAGTTAGGTTACTAACAAAATTATCTAAATCATTCTTTGAGACACACTGTACGTTCCCTCAAACTTCAAACCCTATTAAAACAAAAATAAGCCGGCATTCTTCTAAAACTAAACTTAATAATTATCTTTGGAAACTTGAAAAACCCAGCCCCACACCCCTCATCGTATGTGTAGCGGTCCTGGCGACCTCGTACTGCGCCTCCATAGATGAGAACATTTCCTGTTGTTTCTTCAGCACGTCAGTAGCTTTGACAGGTAAACTTTCAGTGTCTGTATCTTTGATCCCCATGAGCCGTTTGAATTTGCTTGAGGTTTTATCTGGAAAAAGAATGTTCACACTGTACAGTTATATGTACCTATTAGAATCTTGAGCTACGTTTTTGTGAAACGAAATAGTTATTTTTGTACCAAGGGCGTAAAATAGCACGTTTACGCCCGCGGCTGAAAGTTGATGCCTGAGCTCCGCGAGGGCAACAATCAGATGTGGGCGTAAAAGTGCTTTACGTTACAGGTGCAAACAACGACGTATGGACTAGGGTTGTTTACGTTTGAGCTGTTGTCATCAATACATCACAGTAAAAGCGCTAAAATGCGGTTTGCCAAATTTAATTTTTCCACTCTAAACTTACTAACCACAAGTAGTTGTTGGATAAGCCTCTATATTAAAGAATTTTGTAATATAACTTTTTAAATAAACAATACATATATTTTTATCATTTTTAGATCATAATAAAAATATATGTTCAAATATTATAAGTTAAAAAAACAAAATTCTGAAAATACGTGATTATTTGTTAATCCCGGCAACGCTGCCCAGGGATTTTTACTCCATCGTAAATAAAACATGAATGAACTCTTCCTAAACGCTTGTGGATGACGCCCCCTTTGCTTTGTCATTTCTGTTGGTTTCTGCCATTTGACAATTTGGAAAGCCAAAAGTGATCAACTAAAGCTTATAAAGAGTTATTTTGTGTATTTTCTAGTGTTTGTTGGTGATTAGAAAGTGTTTTTAAAGACAATATAGGTAGGCAGTGCTTTGTTTGTAGAAGGGTAGACTATTCATTTCCGCACCTCACTTTTCACAGGTAAATAGAGACCAACGTCGTTGGGTGCATACTATCGACCAAGGTCAAAAAGTAAGTCCGCCATTTTCATTTCTCGCTTGCCTCGCCCCCTTTGCCTAATGGGATTGTTGGCTTAATGTTTATCATAAAATTATGAATGAATCGCTGGGTCCATACGTCGTTAGGTGCAAACAATATTTTTTGTACGACTGAAATTAATATACAAGCATTCTCAGTAGTTAGAGAAAATTTCCCAACTTTTAATGTTTCAAATTGGAATCACTATACTTTTAACATATGTTTAATTAAATAAACTGTTGTTTTACCAAAAAAAAAAATGGGACATTATTTAATTTTATAATTGTTTTGTAAATTTATAAATGCGGGCGTTTTTAATACGTGTTTGCCCTAGGACGTAAAAATGCTATTGTACGCCCTTATTTATAAATGCGGGCGTTTTTAATACTTTTTTGCCCTAAGGCGTAAAAGTGCAATTTTATTCCCTCAAATGGGGGCATAAAATTGTATTTTACGCCCGGTCGTTACAAAAAATAATATAAACAAAGCCGTCATAGCCCTCTTACTTCCTGAGCTACAAGGGCATTTTTAATAATAAAATTTAAAAAACTAAAATCGCAAAACAGACACATATTGCTTCCTGAATAAAAGCTCTTGCCAAGTGGCAACACTGCCAACCATGGTTGATGCAACTCAGGAACTCATTCGCTTCTTGTTCATTTGTAGCTATAAAAACTTACCATCAGAAAAGGTAGTGGCCTCATACACTTTGGTAGCCTTGCTACCACCTGCAGGTATCCCCGCAGGAGCTGGCGCGCTAGTGGATGGTCCTGCAGCATCCTGCTCTTTTGCTTTCTGCCAGAGCTGCTTCCTTTTTCTATCTGTTCTCTGAAGCGCCCTATAGAAAGAATGTTCATTAATAAAATGAAATAAAAACTATTTAAAAAAGACTTATTTTACCTGTAATGCCTGGCATGAAAAATCTGTTGCCGCCATTACTACCACTGGGGTTTTTGAGGTTATTTTCTGCATCTTGTATAGCGGAGGCGGGATAGTTGTCGGGTTTAAATTGTATCCCTAAAAGTAACTCTAATTAGCTTTAAGCAGTGATAAGTTTCCTAATATTTTGGCAAATGTGCAAAATTTTGCAACAACATAAACAAAACCCTTAAAAAAACAGTCTCATAACACTTACCCAGTTTATCTAACCTGTCCATACGTTTGTCAGCTTTTTCCCTTCTAGAAAGATATACTTTAGACCCCCTCTCCCTTGAACCCGATCTCGATCTCCTAGGCGACCTTGATGTTCTCCTAGGCGACCTTGACGTCCTCCTAGGCGAACGTGAACGCCTCCTATCCCGACTCCTACTACGTTTCCTATCCCTATCACGCCTATCTCTACTGTATCTGAAATAAACAATTGAAATGTACACATTTTCTTCACTCACTCAGAAATAAGAAAATTTTACCTATCGTCCCTATCCCTTCTATCTCTCCTGTCGTCCCTATATCTATCTCGATCTCTATCTCTTCCTTTATCATCTTCCCTAGTAGTTCTGTCTCTATCTTTGCTTCTTTCATCATCTCTGGAATCCCTTCTTCTGTATTTATCTTCGGTCCTATATCTGTCCTCTCTGCCCCTATCTTCGGATCTATTGTTTCTCCTCTCATCTTCTTCTTTCCTGTTTTTCGGGCTCTTGCTGCCGCTTCTCCTTTCACTTTGCTGAGAATAAGACGAGGTATGTCCTGAAGGTGGCGGAAATTCGATTCTTCTTGTATGTGATGCATTGCTCAGTCGGTCTGCTCTAAAAGTGGGGTTATGTTTGGATTCTTCTCGATTTTCGACGGCGGTCCGCTCGATTCGTCTGAATCCTGTAGATAAAACGGTTTTTCTTAACCGTCTGCCCTTTTGGAAGTTTTTTTGAAAGGGATTGTTTATTTGTGGTATTTTTGGCTCTGGTGAACATAGAGCAAATAATAATGAGTTATTATTCGTTATTTATTTATTATTATTACTATTATAAAAGTTTAAATATCGTAATACCAGATTGATACACCCAATGAGTTTTTTGAAACCAGAGTTTCCTATATTTTTGTCACTATGCACATAATACAGGGTGATTCTTGATGGTAAAAATAATAGTACAGCTTCATATTATTATTATTATTATTATTATTATTTATGTCATTGGTTTTTGAGTAACAACCCTTAAAAGTTCTTTTTTAATTATTGTCTTTGAACTGTTGAAAATTATTTTTTGACATAATTTTTGAGTTTTAATAGCTACTCTTTTTTCAGCAAGTTTTTTAAAAGACTGATGCAAGGTCTTTTAAAAAAAATGTGCTTTACTTTACCTTACTCCTAAAATCTAACAGTTTATGCTGATAGTGGTAATCAAAAGGGAAGATATGGAAAACATTTTTATTATATAATTTTACGAAAAAAGTTATTCTTTATAAAAAGTTCTGCATGGCTTAAAACCTAAAAAGCAATCATTAGATATTCATTTTTTCTATAGTACCTATACAAGTTATCTCAAAAAACATGAATTTTGTTCAGGAGAAAAGTATCCTTATTGTTGAAAATATCGAAAATTATTATAAAGGAAAAATGTTTAAAATTAAAAATAACTCTTAAATATGCAAGCTCGTTCATTTTGAAAAAAAAGGGTTTTTTTAAATTCTTTTTATGATAAAACGATGAAAATTTAAATTTGTACATTTGTTAATACTTATTTTGAAATGTAATATCTAAAGAAAGCTTAAGAACTGTCAAAACAGTGAAAAGTCACAGAAAAGACTCATTATCGCATAAAAAATCAAAGAAAAACTTTTTCTTGTAAATAAAGTAGGCTGCATATTTAAGAGTTACTTTTAATTTTAAACATTTTTTTTAATAATAATTTTTGATATTTTTAAAAATAAGGGTACTTTCCTCTTGAACGATTCACATTTTTTGAGATACCTTGTATACTACTAAAAAAAATAATTATTTAATGATTGCATTTTACGTTTTAGACCTTGCAGAACTTTTTATAAAGAATCACTTTTTTCGTAACATTATTAATAAAAAAGTTTCCCATATGCAGAGAACTTATTATATACCGGGTGATGCATCGCCGGGCGGGACATAGGAAATTCCCTGTAATATTTATGGGGTCAATTATTGGCTCCCCTAAAACTTTAGATTTATTTTTAAAAATTGTTACATTATTATCCCCTCATATTTATGAACAACAATAAAAATACCACTTAGCGTGACATAACGTTGTCATTTTGATATACAAGGATAAAAATTACTTTAATCTAGATGAGTTAAAAAATTCTATTTTTGCAGAATGCTATAAAATTTTAATTTACCAGTTAGCCAATGTAAGAAGACAATTTAATGGACGTCTGGGTTATTGTCTAGCAGTCAATGGAGGAATATTTGAAAATTTTCTTAAATCTTAAGTTTATTTCCAACATATTAATTATTGTAATAACATTAATATTTTATTAAAGCATGTAAATATTATAAATGTCATAAGTTATTGAAATTTGTTACTCTAGTTTAGTTTAACTTAACTTAATTCGTTTGTATAAATACAACTTTAATCTTTTCGCTCTACGATTTTTTGATAATAATAAAGCACTAAATTTCAAAATGACAACGTAATGTCACGCTAACTGGTATTTTTATTGTTGTTCATAAATATGAGGCGATAATAATGTAACAATTTTTAAAAATATATTAGCATCTAACTAGCAAACGGGTTAACTGAAAAATCTAAAATTTTTACCATGGACGTAGATTTGCATGCTCTTTCATAAGCTTCAATAGAATTTTTCTCTAAAATAATTAGGGGAGAGATAATTGGCCCAATTAAAAATTACATGGGATTTCCTATGTCCCGCCCGGCGATGCTTCACCCGGTACATGAAGCTGTAACATTATTTTTATCATGTCGAATTAACATCTTAAGTTTCGTAATCGATTTTTGAATCACCCTGTATATTTTTGTTTATTAGGATAAGTATATTTAAACATAAAGGTATTATTTTACGATAAAGAATCAGTTTTTTTCCTATATCGTTTATCTGAATAATTTCCTTAAATCAAATTTTAGGTTTTAAAAATCCCTAAATTATCAGAAAATATTCTGGAATTTGTGACGTAGACACAGATTGTATTTTACAATACACTCTCTTACAAAAGAGAAAACCAAATATTTTTAAGGATTGATCCGTGCTTATGCTCTTTGCTATCTAGGCATCCAAACTGTCAAAATTTTAACATTTTGGATATCGTTCAAAGGGCGGTTACGTATTAGCTATTTAAATTAAAAAACACAATGTTGCAACACGGTCAAACAGCTGATAAAAATGGGTATCTAGATCAAAAATGGCGACAAACATTTACAAAAATTACACGCTTTTTGGTTTGTGTCTAGGCTAGAAACGAGCATTTTTGAAAACAAGGCATAAATATGTAGATTAGACAAAATTAATTGTGTAACAACCTTAATAACAGTAAGAGTTCCGAGTAATTTTCTATAAATCCACAAACATTAATTCTTTGCTTATTTAGCCTTGAACTCAGTGTTGCCAGATCTACCGTTTTACGGTAGATCTACCTTTAACCTTGATCTACCGCACTACCGTTTTAACACCGAAATCTACCGCATTTTTTAACTATGGGCTGTGACATAAAACAAGAAATGTTTGATCGATAATAATGCATGTAAAACGGGAAATTGTACGTTATTTGTAATTATGAAACGTATTTAGAAGTAAGGATCTACCATAGATAACCTACATTTAGATCTGCGGTGACAAGAAGCATTTTTCGGATTTTTATGACTTCGCGCAGTAAACAAATGAATGGGTGGACCAACATGCGCACTTAAAAGCCATGGCAAAATACAAAAACCGGCACCTCGTACCCTTCGTCCGCGGTCTGACCTTGACGCTCATTAACTACCGTATAGAAGGAACAGTTTAAAAATGTAAATTCGGTGCTCTTTGATAAGAAAAAAAATCACAAAAAGTTTAAAGTAAATAAATCGGCATGCTTGTCTTCGCGGCCGCATTTGCTATATTTCTTTTATGATATGCCGGTTGATGCAGCTGGTCATCGCACTATGGGATAGAAATTAATTTTTTGGACAAAATTCTGAAACTTACTAATCTAAATAAATAAGGTGCTTTTCACTGGAAAAATATTATAAATTATTACAAATGCTTTTTGGAAACCTAAAACTTATTATATGTTATTATAAATTTACACCCCACTTAACATTATTATTTTTATTGTACGAAATAAACTAAAATGTCAGCTTGTTTGGTTAATTCGGTAGTATTCTAATCAGTAATCCGATGATAATTATCTCATATGATATACAGGGTACGACAATAGGTATGATTTTTTTAAATGAAATACCCTGAATATAATATCACCACCAAAAAATCTTTTAAAATGCTTTAGAAAAATACTACATTTGATTTGTTTATCTCAATTAGTTTCGGAACTATCCGAACTGAAAAATAATTTTAAATTATTCTTAGAGGCGTAATAGAGATACATCTTCCCAACTTTTTTATTTTTTAACGTATAAAATAAATAATAACACTGTTTTGTTGGGTAGATTCTGTAGAATCCATATCTTTCATCAGAATGATTTTATCTTTTAGGATATACAGTGTAGGACAAAACATATTAAATTTTAAAATGGAAAACCTTGTAAATTATAAAAAAATCTTGTATCTGTCCTTATACTCAGAAGTAGCAAAAAGTAGGAAGGCAATTGTAAGTACAAAAACTGATAAAGAAAAAGGCAAAAAAATCTCAAGTAGCGAGACTGCATCGGAAACACAACAATAGTTCTTATTATTTAAACTCTTTTACTTTTTTTAGTAATCAAGGGTAATAATAAACTAAGGAGATTAAATGTTGTATATTTATGTTTACTTAAAATACATTTTCAAGTTTCTTATTACCCCAATAGAAGTCGTCATATCCTTTTATAATTTTGCGTACATGTAGTTTGGAGTATCTACTTTGAAATACACAGCATGAGCCATTAAAATTTCAAAGTTGCTTTTGGCCAAAATAATGGATTTCTATCCCATAGTGTATTGGCGCGTGGCTGTAAAGAGTAGCGGCGCTTTTGTATAATTATATGTTATATGTTGTATAATTATATATATATATATATATATATATATATATATATATATATATATATATATATATTATTTTCAAAGGGTACCGAATTTGCGCTTTTAAAATGTTCTTACTATACTTCGAACAGAAAATCAGGACGCCGTCTTTCCAATAATGCGGATAGTTTGTTTGGCGCCAGGTGCTTTTACCCTCAACTGGCTTGCGCACAAACCGGTTTTTCGCCCATAAAATGTAACTTTTGTTTCGCGCAGGTTATAACATTGGCAATCCATCAAGCTCAGTGGGATCTACCGTTTTCTACCGTATTTTTTCGTAACCGGCTACCGCAAAAACCTTTTATTCACCTGGCAACACTGCTTGAACACAACAAAACCGACTTTGCACGTTACTTCATTGAAGAATTTAAGGAAATCAAAGATAACAACTACCAAAAGACTTAATAAAAGTTGTAGACCATCTATTTTTTTCTTATTTTTATTGCATTCATAAAATAAAACAAAATATTTCCTGCAAAAACAGCAAGCAAAATTTAACCATGAAATGTCACAATGCACTAAAATGGTTCAAACTGATGCCGATGAGGGCGCTAAATTGCAATTGCAACGTTGCCAAGTCGCTTAATTTTAATAGCTAATACAGATGATCGCAGCCGAATCAATCAAGTTCAACATTCACCAATTTATTAAAATCCCTATTAATACTCACCGGGATGTTGCAGATCTCGTGCTCAATTCATCGTAAGTCACCTCGATTGTTGAAGGCTCGATTCGATTACAAGGTCTTTACAATATAATTAATAACAGATCATGTTAATATCATCAAATCTTTTTACACAATTAAATAATAAATATTGGAAAGAACGGGCATGTTTGTCAAAGAAACGAGGGGAGGGGGACTTTTACATAATATATTTTTGCAATAATTTTGCCTTTTTTAAGCTGTCAACAATTTAAGGGTACTTATAAGGACCTTAAATTAATTTTTGATAATGTCTATTAAATTTATTTGCAAATTGACTAATTTCAAATTTAGCGACACATGAACTAAAGAAAGTAATGGCAGAATTTATGGTAACTTGATCTTTTGGTTTAGTTAATGTCGTCTTCACTGTTACATTACATAAATTCCTATTTAAATAAATTTTAAAATGACCAAGGGTACATGGTTATACTGAATCCGATTCAACCGATCGGATAAAACTTAATTCGACAAAAAATTGCTATACCGGGTGTTGCTCCGTCGAGGCGGGACATAGGGAATCTCATGTAAATTTTGAAGTGGTCCAATATTGGCTCCCCTAATTATTTTAGAAGAAAATATTATTAGGATGTTTTAAAGAGCACGAAAAGTTGTACCCAGTGTACAAATTTCAGTTCTTCTCAGTCCGCCAGCTAAGAGATAAATGCTACAATAAGTTACGAATCTCCTATCTTCTTACGCGCCTTGTATTATTAGAAGTTTATAATAAAATACTAGAAAAACTATTTAACCTCTTACTCTCAAGTTGTGAGATCAATGTCACATCATTTTTAAATAATGAACTACTTAAATCAAGAAAAATTCACTATTATAAAATGGTTTTACCAGGAAATAGTTATCGAAGAGTAGCGGACATGTTTGCAGCCTATTTTCCCAATAGGCCAATACCAAGTAAATGGACAATATAACGGACGATAAAAAATTTGAAACTAAAGGCACAGTAATCAATAATTGCAAATGTTAAGAAAATCGACGTGATCTTTCGCCAAACGATTTTTTTCCATGGGGACATTTAAAAACTAAGCTACCAATAAAAAATGTGAAAATTTAGTCCAGCTAAGGAGTGCTATATCCGCTGAATGTGCCAGAACATCGATGTACCAACTAGCCAACGTAAGAAATGAGTTTTATAATCGTTTGGGTTATTGTCTGGCAGTTAATGGAGAAATATTTGAGCATTTGATTAAATCCTGATATTTTCGTCATAAATTGATTTCTGAATGTAGAAAAATTTGTTTTATTGTCTTGCGTAACTGTGAGTGCATGTGTTGGAATTAGCTGTAAACTAAAATGAAATGCGAGGATTCTTTTTAAAATTCCCGTATAAAATTGTTCAGTTTTGGCAATGACATTATAAATTAATGCTCTAAATTGTCACTGATAAATCGATATGGTGTTTTTATTGTTGATTTCTAGAGTACAGGGTGCATAATGAGATACTACGTTGCAGAAGTATTAAGCAGTTTACTCTTTACTGGTTGCTTTAAAAATGCTCAAATTTTCATTTTGGGTGGAACTTACTGTGCTCTTCAATAAATCCTAATAGCATTTTTTTCTAAAATAATTAGGGAGCCAATATTTGACTACTTCAAAATTTACATGGGATTCCCTATGTCCCGCTCGACAGAGCAACACCCGGTATACACGGGATTAGATTGAACGCCATAAGTCAATCCTGTTTTTCAAACGATTTGAATTGAGTTCAGTCGGATCGGAGGTTAAATTTGTACGATATTCACGGTTTTGGAAAAGGTTTGAAAATGACAGTTAAGTAAAACAGCTGATAAGTGCAAAAACGAAATGGTTGGAAATAAAATAAGCTTAAATATTTTCTAAAGTATTGTAATAGTGTTTCTTTAGCGGTTTGCGTTTTTAGTTCCTCTTGTTTTCTAAAAGAAAATTATAAAAATATCAAAAAGTAAGGTTTTTTAAAGAATTTAGAACCGGATTATCTGCATCCGATAAATTCTAGGACGAAGGGCACAGTATTAGGTTTAATGCGATTCGTTCAATCGGATTCAATTTTTACGATGTATACCCTTAGTCTATGCATTGAAATAAAACAGTAGTTTAAAGTGTGAAAAATAATTAAACTTTAAAAAAAAACTTTTTAACACTTTATGTGTGTACTACAATAGAGATATGGGTACTTTGGTTACCGCCTACGTTCGTTATTTACGTAAGGCGCTATTTAAATACCGCATACGGTATTTAGTGTTTGTTTTTAGAGATATGGAAGACGCCGTATTACGAACGGTTAACTACACCGGTCTGTAAATTTACAAAATTAAAAAGCAAATGATCCTTTAATGTGCGAATACCAAAGTTTTTCCCGTTATTTCAAACACATTTTACAGTAAATTTTCCCACTTTTCCAGATGAATTTTAACCAAGACATTCTTTCAGAAAGCCAGGTCATTGTCGGCCGACAATCTTAACATTTTCGTTTCTTTTTCACCTGCAACATTTATCCGAAAATAATAAAGCAAGACTTTATCAAAGATTAGTAGTTTACCTTTACTCTGTGACTCTATTACAAAAATATTTGTAGAAATAAATAGTATAACCTTAAAAAATAAACAAAGAAAAATATTGTGTGCATGGCAATTCTATTCGCTATTTTAAATAGCACACGGCGTTATCAGCCCGCAAATTACTCCATGCGGTAACGTTATTACCACCAGCGACGGTAAAAATCGAATCGCGCATAAATTAACTGTCATAATAGTGCTTACGTTAATACCGCATGACGTTACAGCACCACCCATATCTCTTTAATGAAGTACTTTATCTTTATATTACTGATCAAAAACAGTGGTCGTAGAAAAATAAATTTAGTATGTTTAAACTTTGGTTTAAATGTCAGTTCTATTTTTTTGCTGTTTTTAAAATCCTTATAAATACATTCCAATATGTAAAAACCCAGTAAGAGTGATAAATTATAACATTTACCAACATAAAAAATGTTTTTCATACACTTTAGTTGTTTTTTTGTATTTACCCTCTCAAAATGAGAAACTCCTTTTTTTCAATAAATATTTTGGTAATTGTTTACTTATCGGACACCACGCCGATTTTGATGATTTTTGGCAAACGGGGGTTTTTGGGGCGCTGATTACGAATCAGAATTTTTAATCGATAGTGTATCCTTCTCGAGATATTCATTATCAATCTTGAATAGAAATCTAACCTAAAATTCACCATAATCCTCCTTTTTTTTGCCCGCCACTTTTGAGCTCTCGGCTAAATTGGTACTCACTTAAAAACCCATTTTTCTATTTATTTTACCCCTTTTTCCATAAAATTGCAAAGGTTCACTTTTAAATGGAAAAAAAGGGTAAAATAGATACAAAAAAGGGGTTTTTAAGAGATGGAAATCAAATATTGAATGTCAATTTAGCTTTGAATCAAGAAGTTTTTACAAAAATAAAGGGAAATATGGTAAATCTAAGGTAAATTTGATTTTCACCTTTAAAAAATTCGATAATTATTTACAAACCGGACGCATCGCCGATTTTAATGAAATTTGGTATACGGGGTGTTTTGGGGGTGCTGATTACGAATCTGATAGACTTTTAGTCGGACTCGTTTTGTTCTCGAGATATTCATCATCAGACTTGATAACCAAAACTAACCTGAACTCACCATTTCCCGCTTCTTTTGCACTCAATTCTTGATTAAAAGCTTAATTGGTACTCAATATTTGATTTCCATTAAGTACCAATTTAGCAGAAAACTCAAGAATTGAGTGCAAAAAGAAGAGGGAAATAGTGAATTCAGGTTAGTTTTGGTTATCAAGTCTGATGATGCATATCTTGAGAACGAAACGTGCCTGACTAAAAATTCTTTCAGATTCATTATCAGCGCCCAAAAAATCCTGTATACCAAATATCATTAAAATCGGCGATGCGTCCGGTTTGTAAATGATTATCAAAAATTCTTTCAGATTCATAATCAGCGCCCCAAAAAACCACCGTGTGCTAAAAATCATCAAAATCGGCGTGGTTTCCGATAAGTAAACAATTACCAATATTTTTATTGAATCGGTAATAGTTCGATATATCGGTTTTCGCTATTATAAGAGATTTTTGAAAAATTTTTTTCAGGGCTTTATTATAGGTCGATTATGACACAAATCTGTGTGCGCGTTTTCCAAAATCCATTTCTATAATTTATTATTAATAAAAACATATTACGGAACGGTGGAGTGAACAGGGGTGCTGGGTGGGGACGAAACAGTAGAAATCCTACATTAAACGCCCAAAAACAGTATTTCACAGTACACACCGCACTTTCTGTTTACAAAAATGTCCAAAAAATTGTTTAATTAAATTAAAAATAAATAATAGTACAACAATCCCGCCATAGCTGTCACTGCATAAAGAAGAGCTTGCAATAAAACTGTAAATGTCTTGCAATGTTGCCAAATAAAGTGAGAAAGTGTCAGTAGCTTAAAAAAAAGGAAGATACAGGACAAAATTCATATGAAAAATTAAGTTATTCCTTCTTCCTATTATAATTTGTAGAGAAAAAAGGAAAATACCTAAACATAAAGAAGGAAGCATTTCTACAAAAAATACCATTGTTTCTCATGGAAATGGTGGATAATCCCCGAAATAGGCTTGGTGTTAATTCTTCATAAGAAGTTTGGCAACGCTGCTTCTATCAAGAATGTCATTTTTATAATGACAAACTTCATGTTATCAGCTGACCAAAATGAATTTTCCTTCTTTAATTAATGGCGGACGAGATATCTCATATGTGTGGGATAGTTTTTCGAAAAATTTAATACTTTTCAAAATTAATTTAATTTACATTTTTCATGTGCCCCGAGTGCAGTGTATTAATGTTTTCTTGTGTTTGACGTTGGATTTATACTGTTTTGTCCCCACCCAGCACCCCTGTTCACTCCACCGTCCCGTAAATATGTTTTTATTAATAATAAATTATAGAAATGGATTTTGGAAAACGCGCACACAGATTTGTGTCATAATCGACCTATAGAAACGCCCTGAAAAGAATTTTTCGAAAATCTCTTATAATAGCGAAAACCGCTATATCGAACTATTACCATTGAATCTAATGAAAGGTTGATTAAAATAATTAATATTTTTTAATTAGTGGAAACAGAAGTCAATGGCAGATCTTATGATAAAATACAAAACGCCGAAATAGCTTGAAAAATAACTTAGTATTTGACCATTATAAACACAAAAAACCTTGTTTATCTCTAATCCTAAGTTAAAAAAATTACCTCACTCATGTCCATTCCAACTTCTTCGTAGTTATCTTCGTGTGCAGCCGGTCTTCGGTAGTTTTTTGACACATTCTGACGTCCAGGCATCTCCTGTCAAAGATTTGACGTTCAGGGGACTAATATTTAGCAAAAGGTTATGTTATTACTTAATATCCAAATGTTTTACTTTGTTTAAAGGAATTTATATGATATTTTACCGATTTTGGTATATGGGGGTTTTATGGGCGCTGACCACGAATTTAAAATAATTTTCAGTCACAATGCTTTTTTTTGTGCAAGATATTTTTACTATTTTCCCTCTTTGTTTTGGACGCAATTTTTCACCGCTTCAAAAACCCCTGTATACCAAAATTTAAACTTTTGAAATTATTATCCAAAATGGGTACACAATTTTTATATCTAAACATCTTTTCAAAATCATATTTTTCCACAAAATTAAAAACATTTTCGTTCAGACTCCGCAACCATGTATTATAATATGTGTATACTTGGTTGCAGTATAAATTTTTATCATGGCTGCCTTGATTCAAAATAAAGCTTTTGTATTAATATAGGAAAGGTGTAAAATCAATTAAAAAAAAACAAGTTTTCAAACAGTTTCTTTGGTGTTAAATTAAAATATTGTTTGTTAATTTAGTGTTTTATCAAGAATTGTGTGCAAAAAGAAGAGAAAAAACAGAGTTGGTTGGATTTTTGAGTTTGTTCTACTTTTGCGGCAACTTTCGAGACCAAAAAAAAAAATAATAAACAAAACTACAAAGTTTTTAAAAGAAATTTATTAAATATTGTGTGCAAATTTAGTTTAATCAATCAAGACATGTGTGCAAATGAGTTCTAAGTAGATTCATTGGCTTTATATCTGAAAAACATTTACAAAAATTTCTAAAATCTTCCCTCTATCCGCCATAAATTAAAAAAATAGGGCTGTGTTTGCGCTCGATAGATGTCGCCCAAAAATTTTTCCATTGGCACGAAATAGGAAGTAAGTTTTGATATTTTAACTTTAAATAAACCCTTTAAAAAATGATATCCTCGCTTAATTAATTTACAAAATTATGAATAAATTGAAGAACATCTTAAATGTATAACACTAGAACATCCATAAAATAAATATTACCCCAAGATTTAATTTATTGATTTAATAATATTAAATCAATAACGCAATCAACTAGCGTGGATCTACTATTTTAGTCAACCACCCAATACAAACTTATGTAATTTATAGCATAATTACCGGGTATCTTTCGTCTCCTGAATCGTTGCTGTCATCGTCACTGCCGTAGCTCATAAGCGAGTTCATTTTAGTGCTTCCAAATTGTAAAATAGTGCCCACTTTTGCAAAATAAACCACAAAAATCAACCATTCAATAATTTACTAAAAACGTCAACATGACAATAAAGATGGCGGCGAGTAATGTGGTCGACGTCAAAGTAGTACGAGATATCGTTGTGAGGGGCGCTGTTATCAATTTGTTTTTGTAAAAGTGTTTGTTGAAGACCGTAAATTTAAATCATGTGTTTTAGAAAAAAATATATGTGCATAGAGAAGATACAAATATAATAAGTCAGCCCAAAAATAAAATATAATTTTCTATTTTTGAACACAAACATAAATGTATGATTTTAAGATTATTTGCAGGCAACCAAACATACACAAAGTTGGTACGTGTATATTTTGTTGCCTACTCTTAGAAGCCAAATGTTACTAATAGTTAGGAGCCCGTGCCATTTTAATAGAAACCTTTCGTAATAGTCCAAGAGCGAGGAATATATTACAAATAAAAACAAGCTTTATTCTTCAAATAATTTATTTTTGACTTTTTAACAATAATGTGTTATAACTTTAAAAGAAAGATAAACATTTATAAACAATCCTATTTCAAACACAGGAATTCGAAGAGTAGTCTTAAAAATACGTAGAGAATGCTATATAGAATTCGGGATATGCTATAAATACGGATTAGCCAGGACGCCCAATACACAGACGGATTTGTAACCAAGATGTAAAGAAAGCAGATTATTATGAAAAACGGAATATTTTCCAGATCGTTAAGATGTGCTCTGAAAGAAAAATACAAAATTTTTGTATAAATATTATTACATGTAACATTTTTGCCGGCAAGGCATTGGCAAAAAGGTATCACAAAGACATCAAAATGGGTAATTGGCCGTTATTGGGCCGCGTGTTGCAGAAAATGTGATGGCATCCATCATTAATAAGTTATGACGAAAAAAATGCATTTAGGATAATGGCATCCATCATTAAAAGGTTTTGGCAAAAATATGCCTTTTAGATGATGGTTAAATGCAAAAGTTGTTCAGTAAAATGTATTTTTTTAGTATTTTTATTGTATCTCTTATGGTTTTTCCATAATTATAGTATTTAATTTTATATGGGACACCCTGTACATAAACACACATTATGCATATGCATTATTTATGCACATTTTAGTTCCCTGGACGGTAAAACATGCATTTTATTGTCATTAGGAAAAAAATAATGTAATGCCATCATCTAAAAGACATATTTTTGCCAAAACTTTTGTAATGATGGATGCCATCATCCTAAATGCATTTTTTCAGCATAACTTATTAATGATGGATGCCATCATCCTAAACGCATTTTTTCATCATAACTTATTAATGATGGATGCCATCACATTTTCTACAACACGTGGCCCAATAACGGCCAATTGCCCATTTTGATGTCTTTTTGATACCTTTTTTGCCAATGCCTTGCCGGCAAAAAATGTTATATGAGTATTTTTGACATACTATATAGAGTATTTGTTCCAAAGTGTTAAGCCTACTGTCCATGAGAGCGGTGTTCCGCTCGCGGATGATAATTCAGCGTTGTAATTGGCGGGAAAAGCATTTTAAATTTGCACTAACCAATCACAACGCTGAATTATCATCCGCGAGCGGAAAACCGCTCTCATAGACAGCCGGCTTTATGGTAGAATCCTCTTTAAAAAATTCATATAATTATGTGTATACAATTAAATTCCTTATTGTTAAGATACGAAGTATTATTAATCATTAGAATTATAAAAATAAGTGGTTTTTGTAAATATCTTAAATATCCGTTATCCGATTTTGGTGTAATTTGACAGTGATAATAAGTATGGCATTAAGGCCAGTAGTGTCTCAAGCGGCACCTAAATAAATATATCTAACGAAAAAGGTACGCCAGTGAATGTGAGAATATGTGTAAAATTTTTATACTTTTTTTTGTATTAGGCAAATAAAAGTACAACTTTTATATTTCCTAAATGTTTTTCTGTAACTTTTAATGAATAATAAATTTTATATCTATACTCTGTTCACTGTAAATTGAGAAAAACACCTAAACGTAAGCTGAATTTATACAGACAAATAACAAAAAAATAAAATAAGAATATTCAATTAGTGCTTCCAAATAAAGGTTATGTGTTCAATATGTAAATTCTACAAAAACATACTATGACAACATTTTTAAAACGTCCCAAGAAAACTTTAAAAACCTGTTTCGAGAACGTTTTAGGGACTATAAAAAACATTCAGTAAACCTACAAAAAAAAAACGTTTTTAAAACGTTGTTTTTGCCGACGGAAAACTTTTAAAAACGTTTAAAGAACATTTACAAACGTCTGAGAACGTTTATCCTACGTTACCCAAAATCTGCTTGAATGTTTTATAAACGTTTATAAAACCAACTTGTGTTATAAGGGTAGTTCTGAAACACCCTGTATTAAAAATAAGTAAATCCAAAATTTTAAAGACTTTTAAAAGCTCTTAACACCCTGTATCTTGAGATCAAAAAATGTGCGGACCAATATAACAAATGTCAAACATTTAAAAGAAGATACTTGCAAAAATAACTTTCTTCTACTACTGTTAAAAAATGCTGTGTTTTCGATCAATATCATGAAAATAAAGCTTTTGTCTTTTTCTTTTACTCATTAGATTGCCGCACTCGCCTGGCGGTCTGTGCTGTCAAATCTTCCATTCGTCAAAAAGTATAAAGTCGGCTTTCCATGAGAGCGGTTTTCCGCTCGCGGATGATAATCCAGCGTTGTAATTGGTTAGTGCAAATTTAAAATGCTTTTTCCGCCAATAACAACGCTGAATTATTATCCGCGAGCGGAAAACCGCTCTCATGGACAGTAAGCTTAAGTTTATGCACATTATGTTAAGTTCGAGGCATGATCAATGAACAAATTGATAGAAGTGAAACTGATAATATTCTTTTGAAACTTATGTGGCTAACTTCATTTTGAATGTTTATTAATATATTTTAGATGACATCTGTCACGTGATCAAATGATCATAATCACTTGCCAGTGAAGAAACTGATGAAAGTGAAACTGATAACATTCTTTTAAAATTTATGTGGCTAACTTCTGAATGGTTATAAACATTTCAAATTGCATCTCTCACGTCGCCAAATGATCATGATAATTTTTTAAAAGAATACTACCAAAGTCGGTCTATATAAGGTCACGACATTCGCTGATATTGCTTTGACGTGTTATGACGTCACATCTCCCATTTTTCGGCCATGTTGTTCAGTGCCGGAGATATACAGTTTATTGTATTAGTAGAACAACCGTTTACACAACAGTTTTAATTAATATTAGGTTGTAAATTCTTTTACTTTAAATAAAAAACATTTGGAATTACATCTTTCAACAAATATCACTACCAAAATAATGCAAAATGAAATGCGCAAATTCTAGACGCCACTGGATGGATCATCAGCTTTGATTTTACCCAGTCTTGCCAACTTTTCTCCGTGGAGTGCCTTTCCTTGCGTCCCCGACCTCGAAACGCCTAAAAGTTGAGGATATGTCGCAACCTTATAAATATAAACTAACCTTGACCACTACTATTTTTAAAAATGTATTGAATAAGGTTGGACGCATCCCAAAAGTAGGCTATTACCTTCTTGTCCTTTCCACATCTTCGTGGTCCCTGTTAACTTTAACTTTGGTTGAAAGCAACCAATTTGCTACTTCAGTGTCCTCAGAATTTGTAAATACCTACATTTAAGAAAAAAACGATTTACATTAGTAGATAAACTAACTTTTTGATATTTTAAATAATAATTTTAAATAGTTATACAGGGTGTCCAGTAACTTTACCAACAAACTTTGAAGGCTTATATTACAATGAAAACTAAGGAAAAAATTTCATATAAACATATATGTCTTGAACTAAAGTAACTATATTTTTAATCATAGAAAAGCGGGACAGATGGATTAAAATAAAATGAGTTGGATTTTTTCCCTAAATTTTTTTGAAGACCAAAAATAAGTTCCTCACCTTAGAAATGCTTCAATGGGAAACGATAAATAAAATAAATCGGTCAACTTATTCATATAGACATTTTTTACCTCCCAAATACTTTGAAGTCAAAGAAAAAGTCATCACCTCCAGCGAAAATCTTGTATTCTTTGTTTACACTCAGTCCCAGCAATAATCGGAACATTTTCAAAAATCGGCGGGACGCAGGACAGTTCTGCAAAAAGCGGAACTATACCGCCAAAATCGGGACAACAACAATCACATTTCGGTATTTCGTTGTTTCTGTGGTAACAAACCTATGGTTAGTGTTAACCAAATATTGTGAAACTGTGTCAAGTAATTTCTTTTTATATACAGGGTGATTCAAAAATCGATCACGAAACTTAGGGTGGTGATTCTACTTGACAAAATAGGTAGAGCTTTATATAATTTTTTTTTTAAATGTCATTCATTTTCGAGTTACAAGCCGTCAAAGTTCAATTATTATTTTGGCTTTTTCGCCATATTGAATTTATTTTTTAACCAATACAATTGATATTTGGCACACAAATCGAGCTTTGCAGATTCTAAAATTTTAGGACAAAAGTACTTTTTTCAAATACCGCCAAAGGAGACTTTACCTAAAACTTAAAATTTATTTACATCATAACTTTTTGATTTTGAACAGATATCGCAAAGCTGGGGGCGCCATTTTATAGACAATCAAAAACTTAAAAAAGGTACTCTTTATTAAAGTCGATAAACCTCACCGTTTCGGCACCATTAGACATCAAAGTTTTCATCAATTTCAATTAAATTACCTACATACATACAGGGTGTTCAGTAACTCCAACCGACAAACTTTTCGGAGCAATTCTACAACAGGAAATAAGAAAAATAAACTTTATATAAACATATGTCCTAAACGAGTTAGTTCTTTGTTAAAAATTAAAAAAAAATACTTTTGTCTTAAAATATTAGAATCTGCAAAGCTCGACTTGTGTGCCAAATATCAACTGGATTGGTTATAAAATAAATGCAATATGGCGAAAAACCAAAATAAAAATTGAACTTTGACGGTTTGTAACTCGAAAACGAATGAAATTTTGAAAAAAATTATATGAAGCTCTACCCTTATTTTGTCAAGTATGAATCACCCCCTTAAGTGTCGTGATCGATTTTTCAATCACCCTGTATATAATAACTTTCATACAAATTCAGATATTTAAAAAAAATTCGGGTGACGTCCCCTTTATTGAAAGACTTTTATTGGCACACAAGAAAACAATTACCAGTGTTATCCTTGAGGGGTTTAAGGTAAATATTTTTAAGAAAAAAAATGGCACGCCCCTGCATTTTTCCGCCACAGGCATGTTATTTTTAAAAGAACCCCTAATAAAATTAGTTGGTGTCCCCTACTTTTCAAGTCATTGACATTTTTATTACCTATAGGTAGATTTAATTTTAGTTTTTCATAATCTTCTTTTTTGGTTCACTGTCATTTTCTTGAGACTTGTTATAGAAGTTACCATCTGTGGTTTTTATCTTAAGAATATAATCATTAAAATAAACTAATATAACATCTACTTAGAGGTAAACATTTTAATGACTGAAGTATCAGGTGATCACCTGCATTACCTTTATTTGATAATTTGATATTTATTAAATATTTAATTAAAATGTGAGTGTTTAAGCGGTTATTAGCTTAAAAACAGTATCCTCATCAAAAAACACTCAGAATTGATCATAGAATTCAAACATGTAATAATAAATAGAGTGTTCCATCTACTCTTTTTTATCACGATTTTTAAAATCTTTAAATTTTTAAATACTGAAAAGTCAGAAAATGCCGTTTTTCCTCTTAAATGGTTTGCCAATTTTCTAAAAATTAATAAAATCACACCAGCATATTAGTATGGTTATAAAGAGAATCATTATTTTATTTGAAAATAAATAATAGTTTAAAAAAACACGCTTTTATATGCAACCGAACTAAAAATTAGAAAATAATTTTTTCATTACAAAGAGTTTGTATTACAGTAATAAAAGGTCAAACAATGAATCATAATTATGTACCTCAAAATAGAATAATAAAATTTAAAATAATAACAGAATAATTCACTTCAGAGTAAAAAGCGTGGGGTGCATTTTACTATTTTTTCATAACTTTTCCCTCATACATATTTACAAATGAAATAATTATAATATTTAATATATTAAGCACCCCACGTTTTTATTCTGGAAGTGAATTATTCTGTTATTATCTTAAATTTTATTATAATTCTATTTTAAGGTATATAATTATGATTCATTGTTTGACCTTTTATACTGTAATACAAACTCTTTGTAATGAAAAATTATTTTCTAATCTTTAGTTCGGTTGCACATATAAAGCGTGTTTTTTAGTTTTTTAAACTATTATTTATTTTTCATTTTTAGTTCGATATATCAATTAGTTTTCTGCGGACATGTGATATTGACATGTTTCACGAACTATTTGGTAATCTAATCATTTCATTTAAAGCTTCACTGTTGCATGGGGTTTCAGAACGCAATTACTCCGAACAAGTTTCTGTCAGCCTTATGCTGAGAGTACGTCGAAACTGCACGCATGCACAGATCGCGCACTACCTCTTTCTCTGTTACTCTCCTACAGAAAATCTATAAAGGAATTTATTTATCCTGGCGATCCCAATCAGGATAACGGGATACTGTTTGCAGATTATTGCATTGTCATGGGTCCTAGATACGTGTGCAAAGTTTTAAAGAAATCGAATCGCTGGAAGTTGGAGAAAATTAAGCTTAAAGATTCCGTTACATACATACATATATACATACAACCCAAGCTAATAAAAGCGTGTTAAAAATAAGAGTTTTTGTTGCAAAATATTGGCTGTGATAAAAAAATAATTTATTAATAACTATAGATAAATCAAATATGGCTAAAATATAAATTTGGGAAATTTTAATACGGTCGAGGAAAAAATATGGTATGCCATGCATAAGTGTCTTTTTACTTCTATTTGTAAAAAAAGTATTAATTTTTTACATAAAATTTTATTACCTAAAATTAAAAAAATATCATATATCTAACAAAATTGGTTAGACAAACAGCTGCCACTGAATTTATTGCTTAAAATTTATTGTTAAAAAAACAATACATACCCCACAATAAATTCTGCTAAGACCGCTAATCACAATCATACAGAGCGTTTTGAAAACCAAAATCGCTACATAGAAAACATAGAGATGAAACAATTCTTCGTTAACTGGCAAATTAATAAAAACCGACATTTTTCCCGTTAAAGTTGGGCTACGTTAAATAATGATTAAAAAATACTTTTTAAATGTTATTAACTGTGTAATAATTATAAGTGATGTTTATTATGCAAAAACACCAAAAACCTGTTTTAATTACCTTTTGCTTAATTAAATAATGTAGAACCAAAGGTCGGGGAATATCTACGTAGTTTTTAATGTTTTCCATTGGGAAAGATACCTATGTACTTCGCCTTGAATTTATTTGTGTCCTAAATAGGGGAAAGTGGGGAGGCTTCATACAGTTTTTATATTTTGCTTTGTGGAATGCCGTGTTTTAGGTATATCTCTTTTAATTTATGTAGTCACACTAGTAGCTTAACTATTTTATATTGTAGTAGAACCTTAATATTATTGAAAATCTACAAGCGCGAGTTTCCATAAGACTTTTACAAAAAAAAGCAACCATTACCCCATTAGTGGGGTACATTCATACAACCGAAGGGGCACATTTAACATCACTATTAATTTGTCATCATTATTGTTTATTATTGTTTTATACCATACTTTATAAAAAAACACAACTACATTTTTTTAACATACAAAATAAATAGTAAAATTCAAAATTAAAAAACAGGTTTTATCCAAATTTGTTAATGCCTACTTTAACATCGCAATAGTTTCGTGATATGAACATAAGTAACGAATAGTGAACAGAGTGTCATTAAACGGTCTTTACGTTACATGTATGGTTATCTACCAAAGACACTTAATAACATTTTTGTTTTAGTCAGTTATATTTATTAAAAGTACCAATCTCAAAATATATAAAAAAATATTGCTTATACATTATTAATTATATCAAATAAAAAACTCTAGTTAACACAAAAATACCTTACAAACTCTAAAATTAATATGCCTATGTTATTAACAGATTATGACCTAAGATCTATGGTAATATCATCACCATGTCTGATAAATTAACTGATCCTTGACATCCAAAGACACAAAGTTCATAAAGCACCCGTTTTTTTCCGTAAAAATGAAACTTAAACTACTTTATATAATATTTACAACTATAATCGTCGGTGTAACAAAAAATAGTAGTTAAAAATATATTCATAAAGGGCCAGGGGTACAATTATACAGTATGAATGTGCCCCATATACTTGTGTATGAATCTGCCCCATCACATGCTAATTAATGAAAAAATATGAAATAAAAAAACCGTCTTCATCTATATTAATTTACACATTAAATTAGTGCCTTTGTATTATTATAATTAGGATTAAATAGCAATAATTAATTCAAACAATAGTAACTGGCCATAAAATATGTCCAAAGTTACGGTATGAAATTACTTACGCGAGGCAAAAACACGTTCCGTGTTGTGCACTCGATCTTACCGCACCGAAAATTCTGAAACTTCACTAGTCTGTAAACACACATAAAAACTGTGCACACCCACTTACGTTACCATTTTACTTCGTGTCTAACTTCAGATAAACTCAATGTATGTAGGTGCCCCTTGTATGAATCCACCCCACTTTCCCCTATTATTTTTTACACAGTTAATTTAAAACGGCATCTCATTTTTTGATAATACAGGGTGTCCGACTATATTTTGACCTATTTCAATCGTGAATAACTTTAGAACAAGTAAATACAGACTGTCCACGAATGGAGTTAACCAAGAGGACAAATGGACCAAAAATTTAATTTTTCGAAAAAAGTCATTTTTCATAAAAATTTTTGCTTGTAAAAAAATAGGATTTACGAAGAGAAAATGTAGAATTTGTACACAGGGTTCGCAAAAACTTAAAAAACATGATTTTTCTTCAAGAGTAAACTACCAGTATTTTTCATTTTTTTAGCAAAATTTCATTGGAAAAATGTATTTAGAATCATGTTTGTATTCGATAAAACAATAATACGAAATTTTATTAAAATCCATAATTTGATGAAAACTGGCATTTACAGTTGTTTTGTAGGAATTTTAAGAAAGCAGCTGTTTAAAAACAAATTATAAAAGTTTTTTTTTTTTTTTTATCTTTGGACAAACCACGAAGGCTAAAAGCCTAAATACTAACATACACGTGGGTGTCTCAAGCGAGGTAAGAGGGAAGTTTGTTGACACGGGACTTAAATACTTGAAGATTTGGGGGAAAGGAAATAGCTCCGCGGGCAGCAGGTTCCACAATCTAGAAACTCTAGGGGTAAAAGAACGAACAAAGTGGGAAGTTCAGGTGCCTGTCCAGTTGGACCGTATAGGGATGCATACGAGCAGCAACCACGAGTTTCTCTGTTGGAAACCATGAGTGGAGGAATTCAGAGCAGAAGCCATGGAAATACCTATAAAAAAGCAATAAATCCCCAACAGCCCGACGATGGGCAAGAGAGGAAACCTTTCTGTAAGTGAAGGATCATTAATGAGACGAATAGCTCTTCTTTGAATAGAATCAAGAATGCTTGACCGCTCATAAGTAGAGGATGATTATTTGATGACTCTTTTCGCGACAAGGAACATGATTGTGTTTTGGATGCATTAAAATGGACGAGATTTTCGGTGCTCCAATCTAATAGCAAATTAAGATCCTGCGAAAGAGATATCTGCATCGCTCTGCGTTTGTTTTCCAAGTCAGGTTTAGTGATGGGTTTAGGAACCTGAAAACTGGAGTGAAGGGTACTATCGTCGGCGAAACTATGAATGGAATTAGTTGTGGACGAGAGAAGGTCGTGATGTGAAGAAGAAATAATGTTGGTGCCAGAACTGAGCCCTGAGGGACTCCAGCATTGACTTGGTGAAAGCTTGAAGAATGGCCGTCCACAGTAACTGATATACGACGATCAGACAGAAAACTAGAGAGCCAAGTACAGAGTTTAGTTGAAAGACCATAGGAGGGAAGTTTATTAAGAAGTGCGGCATGCCAGACCTGGTCAAAAGCTTTGGATATATTAAGAGCAACGATCTGGGACTCACTTAGAAACTTAAGAGACTTATTCCAGCAGTGTGATACGAAGGAAAGAAGATCTGCTGTAGATCTTTTGTGGCGAAATCCATACTGCCTATCATGCAAAATTTTGTGTTTTTCTAAGTACTTAAGAATTTGTGGATTAATTAATTTTTCCAAAAAATCCCAAACCCAGTTAGGGATTTTTTTCACTAGTCTACCACGAATGTTCATACCGCCATATATAAAAGCGGCGCTGTAACCCAGCCTATCAATGACAAAGGTTTCGCGTGTCGGACTGGGCGAAGGCATCACTTTTTTGTCGGACAAGTTTACTACAATGTTGTACATATACCGGGTGATGCATCGCCGGGCGGGACATAGGAAATCCCATGTAATTTTTAATGGGGTCAATTATTGGCTCCCTAATTATTTTAGAGAAAAATTCTATTGAAGTATATTGAAGAGCATGCAAATCTACGTCCATGGTAAAAACTTTAGATATTTCGGTTAACCCGTTTGCTAGTTAGATGCTAATATATTTTTAAAAATTGTTACATTATTATCGCCTCATATTTATGAACAACAATAAAAATACCAATTAGTTTTTGATAATAATAAGGCACTTAATTTCAAAATGACAACGTTATGTCACCAGGGCCGTATTATCCATTAGGCTGACTAGGCTAGCAGCCTAGGGCGCCATGAAAAAATAGGCGCCAGACAGGGGAGCTTTTAAAAAGTGGGGATTTTTTGTGAGTAATTTCTCTGTGAATAAGGTGCTTTGGAATGAAATGGGCGTGAAAAGGAGGGAATGATCTTTTTTTTTTTTGGAAAATAGGCACCCCGGGGATTGTAGCCTAGAGCGCCTCAGACAGTTCATACGGCCCTGTATGTCACGCTAACTGGTATTTTTATTGTTGTTCATAAATATGAGGCAATAATAATGTAACTAATTTTTAAAAATATATTAGCATCTAACTAGCAAACGGGTTAACCGAAAAATCTAAAGTTTTTACCATGGACGTAGATTTGCATGCTCTTCAATATACTTTAATAGAATTTTTCTCTAAAATAATTAGGGGAGCCAATAATTGACCCCATTAAAAATTACATGGGATGTCCCGCCCGGCGATGCATCACCCGGTATGCATGTTTCGAGTATCGGACTAGGCGGGTTACGTGAGTGTAATCCTTACGATTTTTGGCACAATGTTTAAAAATTGCATGTAAAACGTGTTAAACTTGTCCGGCAAAGAAAGCGACGCGTTCGCCCAGTCCGACACCCAAAACATTTACCATTGGCAGGCTATAACCAGGTGTTGAAAGGGTTATCATCATAAATTTTATTTTATTACTGGCCTAGACACTAAAAATACATACCACGTTACGGACTCTATAATATGCTGTAACGAAAACCATTGAAACTATTTTTAAAACCAATATGGCCACGTAGAAAACATAAATATGGAATAATTCCTCTTTGATAGGAAAATTCACAAATCCAGACATGTTGAAAGGAAAATTGGATTCGGATTTTCACTAAGAATGGGCTATTTTTTGACGCAATTAGTGTCAATGTAGAACACAAACTGATGTAAATCAAATTATACAACAAATATATTTTAATAATTATTAAGGAATAATTTACGTTTTTTTCTATGCTGTTTACTGTATAAAAAAGTGGAAAAACATTTTTACGCAGGTATAGGAATCAGAATTAAATAAACAAAATTATTTATACATAGTATACAGGGTGATTTAAAAACCGATGCTTAACCAAAGACTGGCATAGTCTAAATTTCGAATAGGAAGCGACTTTCACCCATCTATATACCGGATAGTAACTTTTATATCAAAAATAGTATTAAAACAAAGGTAGGGGAAACCCGGGTAAAGTGAACACCCCGGCAAAGCGAATAGTCCCCATTATGCCCAAACTATTCGTTTGACATTAACCTCGTGGCCAGAGAAACTTTTGGCCATCATGTCTCAATAAGCGGCAAACACTTAAGTCAGAGGCCGAGTGTTTTCCATAAATAATTTTCAATATTTCGAGGCAAGTGCTTTGATGATATTTATTATATTATTTGTTTGTCATCCTTGGGCGTACCATACTTCTATTGTATGTAAAAGTGGGTTCTTAGAATATACTAATAATAAAAACAAAACCAACAGTTTTTGCAAGATTTGGCCTAATCTCAAAAATGGCAGTGTTGGGCAAAGTGAATAGGGCAAAGTGGATATGGTATCCTTTTTATCCGGGTTTAAGAATATTTAGTTGCAGATTATAAAACTCATATTTTGTTGAAAATGGTGAATAAATAGAAAAACAAAACTAATCAAGACCATTAATTTGGGTAAATCTGGAGAATTAGTGAAAGGGTACTGATAAAAAGTATGGGATGGCTGATTCAACTCTATACAGACTAGTCAAGAGTAGTGTCGTTACTCCAAAATTTGGCTGATTCCGAACCATTTTCAGTGAAGATTAAGAGACAAAGCTAAAGGTCAATCTCAAAATCATAGATATATGAAAGAAGAGCAAAAGCAAAAGTTTAAAGAAAAATAAAGTAAGATATATTACTACAAAACTAAATGTAGAATCAAAAAACATTCTTAGACTAACTGCTAAAGAAGTAACAACCAAAAAAAGTTTTAAAGATAGAATATGATTTTTTGCGGTGAAATATATATTAAAGAAGATAATCCAGATGAAGATTGGATTCGTCATCGTACATGTCTAAAATGGTGTCATGAACAATGCTCCTGTTTTGGAAGGCAATGAAGACTCTACCTATCTGTGATAACCACAATTCTTAATTTTTAAGATATTACCTTTAAACGTGAATTTAAGTTTTTTACTGTATTAAGTTTTGTTTTAAAATATAATTTTTAGATTTGTGTAGATTAGAAGATGGTAATTCACTTTACCCGGGCACCATATCCACTTTACCCAGGAGTCTGGGCAAAGTGAATAATATGACACATTTTTGAATTTTATTTTTAGTTACTTATTGTTTTACTTGTGAACT
>JACEGR010002896.1:0-117022 GCA_014170235.1 Listronotus bonariensis
TTTGCTTAGAAATAAATATTGATTTGACAAGTGTTGTTTCTAAATTTGCACGCATTAAATCACGAAAACCCTTTTCGTAAATGTTCTGTTTTATTTACATCCTTAATTTAAATAGACAATGTAACTCAAGGGACCCCTGTTCAAATTTGCTACCGCCCCGCGTCGGCTAATTTCATTTCAAAATGTACAATCTCCATTTATACTTTTTAATACAACAGGGAAATAAATATCCCAAAAGTTGAATTTTTCTGCGCTAAATTTAAGTAAATTACTTTTTAGACCATAACCACATCCATCAAATTATGGATTATTTGTTCATTTTTTTATTAGATATTACATAAAAATATAATTTTGGAGATTGTACACTTTGAAACTATAGGCCTCTCATATTCTACTTTAAAAAATCTTTTACTTATCACACTGATTCACTGATAGAGGAGTTCGTTATTAGTTTCTTAGTATACTCTCAGTACGTTGCGTCGTATATCATGGCGTATTCTAAGGACTCATTTCTACCAAATCGGATCTAAAAATTTTAAAAATATGAATTTTGCCTAAAAACTTTAACACCCTGTATTTCAGAAATGAAGCAACTCTGGGCATGTTCATCAGATCATTTTTTTTTCACAAAATGCGATATAAGGAATAACCTCTTTAAAGTCTCGTACCGTAGTAAGGAGACACTTTGTATAAATTTTTTCCTAATAGATGTTAGTTTCAAGACCACTTCCTGTTATCTTATAATAATTTGAAAAGCATTTAAGAGCTTTAAATGCAGATATCACTTTATTTAAAAATATTACTTCTTTTTACTTGCATCAACCTTCTTTTTATATGAAATGAAGAAAATTAAAAAGAAAACATGCTTTTTTATTTCAATAAACAAATATCAGACTGTACAATTAGATCATTATTTCACATCTCTTATCTATATTCTAATATAAAATCAATCTTCATCAGAATCTTCTTTTTAGCTTCCCCCTCGGCTTGTTTATAATGTCTATATTCAGGCTTTAATTCCCACATATTTTTATGAGGATTTTTTAAATTATAATTACAGACTTCTTTCAAAATTTCTTTGAGGTAGGTTATAGGTTGCTTAGTTATTTTAACCAAGTCCTTAATGTTGTAATACTGATGCTTTTCGAATGCAGAGAACAGCATTTCCAGTACAGCATCTTTGTCATCACGAGCCTTTTTACCTTCAGCCTTTTTACGCTCCATATATTCAATCTAAAAAACAAATCATTCATAAGTTTTAGATATGACTATAAAAATTTAATACAGGGTGATTCAAAAATCGATCACGAAACTTAAGGGGTGATTCTACTTGACAAAATAAGGGTAGAGCTTCATATAATTTTTTCAAAATGTCATTCGTTTTCGAGTTACAAGCCGTCAAAGTTCAATTTTTATTTTGGTTTTTTCGCCATATTGCATTTATTTTTAACCAATCCAGTTGATATTCGCCACACAAATCGAGCTTTGCAGATTCTAAAATTTGAATACAAAAGTACTTCTTTTAAAATACCGCCAGAGGCACTTTATTAAAGTCGATAAACCTCACTGTTTAGGCACCAATAGACATCAAAGTTTTCATCAATTTCAATCAAATTACCTACATACATACAGGGTGTCCAGCTAACTCAACCGACAAACTTTACAGGCCGATTATACAACAGAAAATAAGAATAAAACTTCATATAAGCATAGGTCCTAAACGTCTTAGTTTTTGAACTACAGTGTGTTAAATATTTAAAAAAAAACTATTTTTTTTTAATTTTTAACACCCTGTAGTTCAAAAACTAAGACGTTTAGGACATATGTTTATATGAAGTTTTTTTCTTATTTTTTGTTGTAGAATCGTTTGTTAAGTTTGTCGGTTGAGTTACTGGACACCCTGTATGTATGTAGGTAATTTGATTGAAATTGATGAAAACTTTGATGTCTATTGGTGCCTAAACGGTGAGGTTTATCGACTTTAATAAAGAGTACCTTATTTTTAAGGTTTTTGATTGTCTATAAAATGGCGCTCCCAGCTTTGCGATATCTGTCAGAATAAAAAGTTATGATGTAAATAAATTTTAAGTTTTAGGTAAAGTGCCCTCTAGCGGTATTTAAAAAAGTACTTTTGTCTTAAAATTTTTGAATCTGCAAAGCTCGATTTGTCGTGTCAAATATCAACTGGATTGGTTAAAAATAAATGCAATATGGCGAAAAAATAAAATAAAATTTGAACTTTGACGGCTTGTAACTCGAAAACGAATAACATTTTTAAAAAATTATATGAAGCTCTACCCTTATTTTGTCAAGTAGAATCACCCCCTTAAGTTTCGTGATCGATTTCTGAATCATCCTGTATAAGACAGAGAAACAATAAAAACTACTTTTTATTAACTCTACAATATATTACACTTACATTATTCTTGTGATCAGATACAGGTTTGTAACTTTGCACAACCCTGTCAAGCTGTTTAACTTTTCTAGTTGGCAATGAGGCCTTTCTTATTGATTCTAGTTTTAATTTCATATAACAGTTATCAGCATATGGTCTACATTCTAGTTTTTGGACTATTTTACCCTCCATGTACAACTTTTCTGTTTCAGGAACCACCGAGTCAGTATTTGCAGCTAAAAATTTTAAAAACAAATTAAGAATATGTTTTTTTTTTTGCTGAAACAATAGCAAAACTACAAAAAATGTAATCCTAAACATCAATAAGGGTGTTTGTAAGAGTGTGTTAAAAAAATGTTATATTCAGATTAAAGCAAGAAAAACCTAAACAAAAGTTGTGTAGGTCAGTTCCTAGGTATAGGATTTTTTTAAATTGTTAGAATAAAAATGTGCAGGCACTTACGAATTACATGGGAAAATACTCCCAAGGTTTGTTGGGTGACAGTTGAAACATCTAATCTATGATCCTTTGGTATACTTTTCTTCTCCTGGCTCATTAAGATTTAAAATTGCTGATGACAATGTTAAAGAAACTTGTGGTTTTTGACCTTGCTGTCTACAATATAAATTTATAATTATAACATTAAGCCCTACCCAGGGCCCTACAGTAAGAGTGCATATTTTCTTTAGGTGTTAGGTAAACAGTTTTGAAAATAAAATAAAACATTTTTAACTTTGATAGTACTACTCACACTGAGACTCACAGAAATGACCTGTAGGTCAAAATAGGTGTCACTGAGTCGGAAAAATGTAATAAAATTTAAACATTTAAAAATAAAATGCATGTAAAAATAAATAAAACACAAATAAATAATAGTTTAAAACTACTAAAAAACACGCTTTTATATGCAACCGAACTAAAAATTAGAAAATAATTTTTCATTACAAAGAGTTTGTCACTTCAGAGTAAAAAGCGTGGGGTGCTTAATATATTAAATGTTATAATTATTCTATTTGCAAATATCTATGAGGAAAAGTTATGAAAAAATAGTAAAATGCACCCCACGCTTTTTACTCTGAAGTGACAAACTCTTTGTAATGAAAAATTATTTTCTAATTTTTAGTTCGGTTGCATATAAACGCGTGTTTTTTAGTTTTTTTAAACTATTATTTATTTTTCATTTTTTAGTTCGATATATCAATTAGTTTTCTGCGGTCATGTGATATTGAAATGTTTTACGAACTATTTCGTAATAATCTCATCATTTCATTTAAAGCTTCACTGTTGCATGGGGTTTTTCCCGTTAACTTAGAGCAGTCCAGTTCTTCAATCCGCATACCGTCTAAAGATCTCACACGATCCTAATACAAAACCAAATTTTTAACTAAAGTTAAATATTTAAAAATAAATGCTCCAGTTTATTCACTAAAAAATTCCTTCGCCATTTTGTCAAGAGTAGTATTAGGACACAGAGGATCTGTAAAGGAATTTATTTATCCTGGCGGTCCTAATCAGGATAACGGGATACTGTTTTTAAATTATTGCATTGTCATCGGTCCTTGATACGTGTGCAAAGTTTCAAAGAAATTGAATCGCTGGGAGTTGGTAAAAATTAGGCTCAAAGATTCCGTTACATAGATAGATAGATAGATACAACCCAAGCTAATAAAAGCGTGTTAAAAACATACACATCACGGCACAATAAAGGTAATATTTATCATTAAAGCTTTTAAACCCAGCAATTCATCGCTTTATCACTGTAAGTTACCCAGTGCACTACTAAATAAAATAAAAAGTAATATAAAAATACAGCTTAATATAATAGGTTTTGGATTTTATAAAGGTGTTCTTTTACATACAGTGACCACTATAACTATTGTTAAACCATATGAAAAAAAAATATTTTTTATTTCTCACTAAAATTTATTGTCCATAAAAATCTCTGCATATGCTTAAACCAACAAAAGCACCGATCAAAGTTTTTAACCATTTTTTTTTTTATCTTAGAACAAAACATTATTTGGAAAATTTGTTTATATTTAAAAGTTATGTCCCAGTTTAAAAATCGGAAAAAAACATACTTTTCCAACTTACCCCATTTAGTGACTTGATTGAACTAAATTAACTATGGTAAATATTTATTTACAACCCTATATGTACTCTTGACATATCCTACTTTTTAAAAGTTTGAATGTGTCACTTCTATGACTTTTACTTTCGGCCCACGGGAGAAAAGTTAACTTTCCTCCCGTGGGCGAAAGTGAAAGTAACCCTAGCAACAGTCGCAAAAATTCAAAATTTTGCCAACTTAACATCTTGTTTGATATTTTAGACACCTCTGTGACACCTTCATGCTTAATAAATGTCTGGTGGCGTAATTATTTGACAAATACAAAATCATTTTGTTAGGTTGACACATTTTGGATTTAAAAAAATTAAAGAGAAATTAAAAAAGATGGCTGCAAATAAAATAGTATACAAACCTCGGTAAAAAGTTTTGTTTTATTATGGCCTTGGAAAATGGTTACCCCTGGACAGTAATGAATCACTTTCAATCTCGGTATGTAATATACAATTATTGACGTTAATTTTCGACACACTATAAAATATTTGTTGTAGCCCAATTAACTTAGACTTTCACCTCGGAATCTCACGGAATAAGCTAAATATCTGTACATACCTTTATTTTGGTACAAAAATACTCTCCTAAAAATCCCCTATGATATCATGTAAGGAACTCGAAATGACAGGTTAAATGTCAAAAAATCCGTTTTTGCGATTATCTCGTTTCCTTTACTTTTAATTGCATTTATATTTATTATAAAAGTTGTAAAACACAAAATGGTTTACAAATTTAATTATAAGCATGTTCTTGTCATACCAACGGATCCGATAATAGAGGGCGCAGTGTGTAAAGCACTTTAGTGTATGAACATACTTTAGCACGCAATCAATCGTGATATTTAGTAAATACTTAAGTAAAACGATGACACATTAGACTAAAAATCACGATTGATTGCGTGCTGAGAGAGATATGTACATATAGTAAAGCGCCTAACATTCTGCGCCCTCTATTATCGGATCCGTTGGTCTAACATAAAAGTTTGTAAAGAATTTTGTGTTCTACAACTTTTATAATAAATATAAATGCAATTAAAAGTAAAAGAAACCAGATATTTGCAAAAACGTATTTTTTTGACATTTGACCTGTCATATTTCGAGTTCCTTACACAATATCATAGGGGATTTTTAGGAGAGTATTTTTGTACCAAAATAAAAGTATGTACAGATATTCAGCTTATTCTGTGAGATTTCGAGATTGATCCTTTAATTTGACTAAAATGACTGGGGTATTGGTATTCTTAAAGCATTGAAATATACAGCGTGTCTTCGGAAGTTCTTACCAAATGGGAAACTTTTTAATTATTAACTTTGCAAAAAAATGCCTCTGTATAAAAAGTCCTGCTTGATGGAAAAATGCATTTCCATAAAAATATTTTTTTGTTGAATGTACAAGTTTGCCTAAAAAGCCTTTTCAAATTAAATTACCGGGTATTGCCTAACTACGGCACAAAACATTAAAAGATGATTTCTTATGTCATTTTATGAAGAAAAGTTTCTATATACATATTTATTTATTTATTGGTAATAATTACACTACATAAGTGTTTTTACACGTCAATTTACAATAATTAGACAAGAAACATTTAAAAATATTCTAAAATTTTCCTAAACATTATACTCAATAAAATAAAAAAATACAGTTACATCACAATACCACTGACAGTCAATCACAATTATTAAAAAGTATTTAAACTAAAACAAAAATGTTTTACTAAAGTTTAGCTCTCATGAGAATCCTGAAATAATTTATTCTTTTTTTTACCTCTGTAAGTCAAAATACAAACTAACTAAAAATAAAGCCGCTGCTCAGGTATTCATTCACAGAAAAAAGGCATGTTTTAATAGGTACTTTTTATAGTGCTTCTAAAAATCCTGTCGTTCAAACATCTAATGTGCTGAGGAAGCGCATTAAAGTATGTTATACAGAAGTAATTGGTGCCACCCTGGATCTTCCAAGTCTATGAAAGTCGTGGATTAAATCCTGACTGTTACGAGTATTATAATTATGAATTTGTTGATTAGTTTGATACAAGTGAATGTTTTGTTTAATAAACATGAGGCACTGGAAAATATATAAACAGGGAAGAGTAAAAAGCCCCAATTTGATAAAATATGATCTACATTCCTCCCGGTAGTCAATATTAGCAATTATACGAACGCATCTCCTCTGCAATGTAAAAACTTTAGCAGCATGGGCTGAATGTCCCCATCCAATTAAAACATAAGATAGCCTTGATGCAAAATTTCCTTGGTAAGCACAGAGTATAACATCCAAGGATACACAGCAAGAAAGACCCCTTATTAAAAACAATGGTCTCGGCAATTTTTTACAAAGATTGTCAACGTGGGCTTCCCAAGTCCCATATGTGTGGAGTTGCTTGGTTTCCGATATACAGGGCGGTAATATTTGTTTTAAAGTCGGTATTTTATAAATATTCTAAATACGAAGCCATATATGAAAAAAATAAATAACACTAAAAAGTTGTAAATTTAGTAGCTTCACGAAAAAAATATATATAAACTACATGAAAAGCCAGCGGCATACATCTTCCTCTCAATAATATTGGTTGTGGTGCCCACTGACACGCCACTGGACCTAATAAAGTTAATCTAATTAGAGCTTTACAAGCGCTTTATTACATCAAACATAGAAGGCAAGAACTACCCTGGGTAGATGCCGAAGACTTTGCGGAAATAATTGGGGACTCAGTCCGAAGATGAACCTATGGTTATACAGAATGGTCGTCAGACCAATGATAACCTACGGGTCAATTGCCTGGGGTGCAAAGACGCTACAAAAGGCGGCAATAAGGCAATTACAAAGTATACAGAGACTCGCTTGTCTATGTATTACGGGGGCCATTAAGGGTTTATTGGGGGACTGCGAAAGAGCTCACCACCACTACACCCGACATAAGGGAAATCTTAAGGGCATGAAGTGTAACCTGTCCTACATACAAAAGAATGTTCATTCGTCAATAATAAAAATATACAACAAGATCCCTGTAAATATCAGAAACGAAAATGTAAAATTTTTACTGACATATAATAAATTTACTGACATAATTATATTAAGCGAGTGCTGGCATATTGATGAGGTATACAACATTCCAGGTTATGAAATGTTTTACAATAAGGCCCACATTAATAAAAACGACGGGGTTGTGATTTTTGTTAAAACAAATTTAAATGCAAACTTTCAGAACATAACGCTACCAAAGTCTAAAGTAACCCTTACAGAAATTGTTTTTCAAATAGAAAATATTAAATTTGGCATAAACTGTTTGTACCGGCCTCCTTCAACTCAGATTCAGGGCTTTCTGGATGATATTGAAGCTTATTTAGTTACAAAAAACAGAACCATATTGATATTATTATGGGTGATGTAAATATAAATCTGTGTGATTATGAAGATAACCTTGTTAATTCATATATTACAAGTTTAAATCATTTTGGATTTTTATCAGCAGTAAACAGTCCTACTCGAGTAACAAATGGTTCACGCTCATGTATAGATCATATTTTTGTCAGAGCAAAGCTTAATACCACCTCTTTAAAGTATTCTTCGTATGTTCTTAATTCATCAGTAACAGACCATTACCCTATAATGATTAATATTGATAAAATAAAGCCTATAAAACAAACATTTACAAAAAAATACATTTACAGTTACAAAGATGAATTACAATATGTTGGAAAATTTGTTCAGAAATCAAATCTGGACAGATGTCACCAACGCAAATGACCCTGAAATTGCCCTGAAAAATTTTTATGACATATTTTTAAATATTCTTAATCAATCCAAAACTGAAAAAACTGTTACAACAAAATCTTATAACAAAATTAAACCATGGATAACAACGGGTATTATTAATTCTATAAAACACAGAGATAAGCTTAAGAAAATGCTTTTGATTAATTTCAATGAAGATAATAATAGAAATTATAAAGAGTATCGAAATAATCTCAACAAAGTGATAAATAAATGTAAACATAATGATTATAAAAGGGAAATAGAAAATAACAAGAACAATTTAAAAAATATTTACAAACTAATTGCTGAAGCTACAGATCAAAGAGTTTCTAAATCTGATGAAAAATTAAAACTAGAGGACAATGGTGTTGGTTTTGCTACTGATAAGGATATGGCAAACTATTGTAATAAATACTTTACAAATATTGGACTAAATAGGTACAAAAAAATTAAATCACACGCCACACAATTTAAAATAAAATATAACGCAAGATCATCTGTGTTTCTACGACCAGTTAGTAAAAATGAATTAATATCTTACATTAACTCTCTTAAGAATGACTGTGCATCAGGTTTAGACGGAATTGATGCTAAAATTATAAAATTTATTCATCCTTACATATTAGATCCTTTAATGCATATAATAAATATCATTTTTAAATCAGGCAAAGTTCCTAAATTACTAAAATCCTCAATTGTAACACCGATATATAAAGCCGGAGATAAAAAGACATTTCAAATTATCGACCTATAAGTGTGATAAATAATTTCTCAAAAATCTTTGAAAAATGCTTAAAGGATAGAATTGTAAGTTATTTTGTATGTAATGAAATCCTATCTGACAACCAATTTGGTTTCAGATATGGTCTAAGCACTGAAAATGCAATTTATGAGCTTGTTAGACAAATTACCTCTTACTTAGATAATAATAAAAAGTGCTTGGCTGTTTTTCTTGATCTCGCGAAGGCGTTTGACACGGTGCCTCATCACTTGCTGCTGAGTGTTTTAAACGCCTATGGAGTGAGGGGTGCCGCGTTGGACGTCTTCGATAGCTATTTAAACGAGAGACAACAATCAGTGAAAATAGGAGGGACAAGGAGTGATCCGCTGCCTGTTAAAATTGGTATCCCGCAAGGGACCGTTTTAGGTCCAGTACTTTTTATAATTTACATAAATTCTCTTACTGACATGAATATGGATGGTGGTGCACTCATCTCTTATGCTGATGATACAGTGGCTATATTCTCTGGAGACTCCTGGGCTCAGGCAAGGGAAGTGGCTATGGGTGGTGTTAAACTAATAAAAAACTGGTTAGATTGCTTTAAATTTACATTAAATGAAAGTAAAACAAACTACATAGCCTTTTCCCTAACAGCTGCTAACCGTCCTCATTTTAATGAACTAAATATAGAAAATTTAGACTTGCCGATAAAAGAGGTAGACAACATAAAGTATCTTGGTATCATAATAGATAAGCACTTAAAATGGGGTCCACATATATCAAGGTTGACAAAAAAATTGATACACAAATTTTACACTCTTCGTGAAATACTCAATAAAAAATGTTGATCTGTCTATATAGAGCTTTGGTGGAGTCCCTAATACGATATGGAATAATTGTGTGGGGAGGTCTGTACAAAAACTCTCTATATCCTCTTAAAATAATTCAAAATTATATTCTAAAAATCATTTACAAAAGGAACAAAAGATATTCTACGCAATTATTATATTCTGCGGAAATCCTTAATGCTCGATCCCTTTTTGTCTATTCTGTATGTATTTTTGTTCATAAAAATTCTAAATTAAAAAAATATATTGACCATTCTCATGAAACAAGATCCAAAACCACGAAAAAACTATCAATTCCTAGTAGCAATACCAATATTAATATTAGATCAATTAACTATCTAGCACCAAAAATTTATAATCAAATTCCAAAAGAAATAAAACACATTGTAAATATAAAAAGTTTGGCCATTTCTGTAAAGAATTTATTTCAACAAACTCTCAAAAATTTGATTTATTATTTTAAATGTTACTGTGATATTACTTATGACTGATTAAACTAAGCAGATTGGAGAATGCACATACAGGAGTTCAGTCTCCTAGGTGCATAGTATTATATATCATTAATGTGCAATAAATTATTATTATTTAGAATTATATTGTTATAACATGTATATTGTAAAAAACCAAAATACTGTAATATATTATTATTATTATTATTTAAAAAAGCATTTGAAAGGGCTACTGATTTCGAAGGCTTATTACACGGTGGATGAGTTTCTGAAAGACAATATAGAGCCGCAGGATTTTGTCTGTAAATATTAAACCTATGTTTTTGACTTTTTAATAATTTTTAATATGTGTTTATTACTTTAAAGTTATGCCTTATTTTAGTATTTTAGTATTATAGCATTATCTTTGTGTTGGATCTGCTATTTTAATGTGTAATTTTTAAATTATATTTTAATGTGTGACGATGCTCTTTGTTGCCAGCTCAATCTTTATGTTTTTTTTTTAATATTTTTATGTTTTTTTAATATTTTTATTTTATTTTTGTACATTATACCTCGTAGTTTTTAAGTATTTATATATGACATGTCCTACGCCCAATGGGCATTATTGTGTGAAATTGATTATTTCTGGACAAATATAGACTTTTCATTTCATTTCATTTCATTTCATTTAGACTTTTCATTTCATTTCATTTCATTTCATTTCATTTCATTTCATTTCATTTCATTTCATTTCATTTCATTTCATGAAATCGACTCCCTACTGCAGCACTGGAAGCGCTGCTTAATCTACCGCCACTTCACATCTACATACAGGGTGAAGTGAAAGCGGTACAATACCGTCTCAAACAAGGCCAGAGTCCTATCATAAGACAGGAAAGGGCCATACAATGGAGATTCAAGGAGGACCAAGAAGTCAACTCAGTGTGTGAGATGCCTTCAGACAAAATGGTACCAAGCTACTGGCTAAACAAAGGTTTTCAAACTTTAATACCAGAGAGAAAGGACTGGGTGGCAGGGCCTCCCATTAAAGCCGACCTAATCTGGTATACAGACGGCTTGAAAACAGACCAAGGAGTTGGAGCAGGTATATATGGGGACAAACCAAGGACGAAAATAAACTTGGGTCTCGGACAACACGCTACTGTGTTCCAGGCCGAAATTGTAGCCAAAGAACAATGCGCTAGGGAAATCATCAGAAGGAGCTATGAGGATAAAACCATAGTAATCTATTCGGACAGCCAGGCAGCCATCAGGGCACTCAGTTCATGCAAAATCAGCTCCAAGCTGGTGCGGGACTGCGTAATTGCCCTGGAAGAGGTGGGTGCGTCCAGAAGCTAACCATTGCCTGGGTACCAGGACACGAAGGCCACGAAGGCAATGAAGAAGCTGATAAATTGGCAAAGGAGGGGGCTGGTAGGACAATGGTAGGTCCTGAGCCCTACTGTGGTATTCCATCATGCCAGGTAAGGTCATCCATTAGATCATGGATTATGAGGGAATCACAAGACTGGTGGAGGAGAACACCAGGACAGCGTCAGGCGAAAGTGTTCATCAAGGCTTACTCGCCAGAATTTACAAAAGACCTTCTGAATTATAACCGGAAGGCAGTAAGAATAATAGTGGGTCAACTGACAGGTCATTGCAGACTGAATAAACACCTGGAAACTATGGGCCTGGCAGAAGAAAACCTATGTAGGTTCTGCCAGGAGGAGGAAGAAACCGCAGAACACGTATGGTGCTACTGCGAAGCCCTTTGTCGTCTGCGGTTTGCAAGGCTGGGTGAAGAAAAACCTAAAGCGGCAAGATATACCAAGGGGCCAATTTCAAGCTTGTGGAGTCTGATTAAACAGCCGGCTTGGATAGCGTGCTCTAACCTATGGACAGAGGACACACAATAAACCTGAGCAGGTTGCAGTGTTAGAGGATATGCAATCCACCTCCTAATCTAATCTAATCTAATCTACATCACACATAGATGCCAAATTTCAACGAAATTGGTTTAAGGGTATTTAGGATATTTATAAAATACCGACTTTTCAAAAATCCTTAACTCCCTGTATCTCAAAACGGGGCAATTCTGGACATATGTTTATTTTATATCTCACCGGTCGCAAGCAATGTGTGAAAATTGATAGTGTAGTGTCGCGAGAAATTAATGTTACTTCTGGAGTGCCCCAGGGCTCTCACTTGGGTCCCGTTTTGTTCCTTATTTTTATTAATAGTGTTACATCGGTTTTTAAAAAATGTGAATGCTTATTATACGCCGACGACCTCAAATTATTTTATTCTGTAAATTCCATAGAGGATTGTTTGAATATTCAGAAGGACTTAAAAAATCTAGTCGATTGGTGTGCTTCGAATTGTTTAGAACTAAATGTGACTAAATGTAAAGTGATGCATTTTTATAAATGTAAGAGTCCTCTAATATATCAATATTCGATTGATGGTGTTGCATTGGATACTGTAACTAGTTTTAATGATCTGGGAGTAATTTTTAGTAGCGATTTGTCTTTTAATAAACATATAGATGCCACAGTTTTAAAAGCAACAAGAATGTTAGGTTTTCTACGCCGTACCTGTTCAAACATCTGTGATATTAAAGCAATTAAGTCATTATATAATAGTCTTGTTCGTAGTATCTTAGAATATAATAGTATTATATGGTGTCCAGTTTATAACTGTCATGTGCAACGTTTAGAGCGAGTACAAAATAAATTTGCAAAATTTTTATTATTTAAGCTACGATTTCCATATAGGGATTTACCATATTTGACACGTATACAGTTAGCAGGTGTGGAAAGCCTTGAACATCGTAGGAAAAATGCACTGGCACTGTTCTTGTTTAAGTTGGTTAATGGTCAGATTGACTGTGATAAGTTATTATCTTTGATACCTTTTCGTATACCCCAAAGACAAACAAGATCCAGACAGCTATTTCCCAATGTATTTAATCGAACAAATTATGGATTTCAAAGATTTTCACACCGACTTATAAAAAATTACAACGAGCATTTTGAATCTGTAGATATTTTTAGGCATAGTTTTGAGAGTTTTAAAACCATAGTTAGAAATAGAAATTACAGTTAGTTATAATTAATGATAATTAGTATAGTCACAAAAGAACTGTAACTAGTTTTATGTTTTTTTTTTGTTGTACTATTTGGAGTTTTACTCTGTAAGTATTGATTTGAATAAATAAAAATAAATAAGAACTTTTTTCATAAAATGACATAAGAAATCAACCTCTAAAATGTCGTGCCATAGTTAGGAAATACCCTGTAATTTGATTTGGAAACAAGTCTTTTAGGATACCCTGTACATTCAACGTACAAATATTTTTGTGGAAAGGTATTTTTCGTCCAGCAAGACTTTTTATGAAGAGCACTTTTTTTGTAAAGTTGATAATTAAAAAGTTTCCCATCTGGTAAGAGCTTCCAAGAACACGGTGTATTAATGTCGTTTAAAATATAAAACATACATTTATGCTTCTTTTTGATTCAATTGGGCTAAAATTTAAAAGTTTCTTAAAATTATTATTTCACATCATTTTTGTCCTTAAGAAAACGAAATTGAAGGTTTTTTTGTTTTTTTTCAAAAACAGCCAATGTCAAGTTTTTAATATGGTCAGGATATTAAGAAAAAAAACTTAATGAAACCTATATGGCTAACTCTATATATTTTTTTGTAATATGTTTGTAAATATAGCCGTATTTTGCAAATTTAGAGATATAGTTATTTGAAGGTTCGGTACCTAATTGTGATGTTTAAAAACATTTTGGCTTACATGTTATCTCCTATTTATTCTTAATCATAATATTATGGCGATGTTATAAAATATTTTGTATTGTTTGGTAAAAAACAAAAATCTGAATTTTTCGAAAGTTCTTCATTCTTTTTTTTTTTTTTTTAATCTTTATGACATCTCACGAAGGCTTATGCCTAAATACCAGTGTACCGTGAGTGCCGAGTTACTGAATGTTTAACCCATTATTGTCGTGTTCCGTCAACGTTATCCAAGCACTGAAACATGCAGTTTTGCATTTCACAGCACCTTTTAGACAACGCGGTAGTGCCACCACGGACGTTATTATTATTTAATAACTACTACCTAGGAATGGCAGAATACTACACAGTGGTTTGCCATTGACAACTGTGAGGTGACGAGCAATGAAAAATCCGATGTCCGACACCAAGATTCGAACCCGGATCGCTGCGGTGAGAGGCTGACACGTTAGCCTCTGCACCACTGCTCGCCACAAATATTTTGTACATTTGGCAACAACGACTTATCTGTTTAACTTTACGCATCTGAGTTGTATATGTAATGGATTTTTTTAATTAAAATTCAATGTGCTCGAGGACATGGTCAGGTTAGTTCTGGTTAGCAACACTTTTTTTTTAAATTGCCTTAATTAAGGAATTTTTAAAAAATATATTTTTGACTCGATTTTTGACATATTTTATAATAATAATAATAATAATAATAATAATAATAATAATGCATTTATTGTCATGGGTTCCAATAGATGAAACATTACACCGTCAATTTACAAGTTAATTTACCTTAAAAACTAATAATAATAATAATTTTCGATGTTGCCCAATGCTCTTCATATTTTACTTGCAATAAATGACGTTTCTTTAAGCTTTTTAAAAATTTGAGGTTATAAAACTTAAAATTAATTTTTTTCTAAATTTCTCCATTTTTTAACAAAAATATTCAGAAAAATAAAGGTTTATACTTAATTATGTATGTGATTTTGGCAAACATTCACTCATTTTACTTATTTTAGCTGGCCCAGCACCTCTATTCACTCCCCGGTCCCGCAAGTTTCTTAAGTTATAATTAATTTAAAACGGGATATTTTGGATCAGCGCCACTGCTATTGTATTTAGAAAAGGGTCTAAAATCAGTAAGTATCACTTTTTTAAAAACATCTTAAAAACTGCAGAAAACCCTATTCGGCACTTTTACCGACATTAGGTTTTTTGTAAATTAGGAAAAAAACTTGACATTGGCACTATGTTAGAAATGAAATTGGTTGTTTTTGCAAAAAAAACATTCAATTACTTTACAGATATTTAAATTTATTTTTATGTTTTTGTTCTTTTTTAAGATTAATCCCAAAATTGATTTTTAAACTCTTCTGGACATTTTTTTATTGACATACTTAATTCTAATTAAATTTTATTTTTAAAGATTGGATCAAAACGACTTAACTCCTTTAAGTTCCGTACCGTAGCTAGGAAAAAACCCTGTAGTTTAGCAATTAGGGTGGTCACTGTACAAATATGGGTGCACTTTTGTTTTAGTGGTTTATTGTGATCTGGAAAATGGTGCTTTATACGCATTTCTTTTAATAAAGCCATATTTTTGACATTTTGTGATTGTAGTTTTGTTCATGACATGGCTAAACCAAAGTTGTAGCACATTCGGCATATTAATGTTATTTTTATTCTCAATGTTTAAAACCTTCTTTGAAAAATAAAAAGTTATTGTATTTGTGACAAGAAGAGAAATAAAAGGCTATCCATAAGATCATAATATAAAAATAATTTCAATGTGTTGACACACATTCATACTTCTTTTAATTTTTTTGTTCTATAAACTTTTAAAATATCTGGTAATTCTTTATTACCTATATATGATATAAAGCAAGGTCTCTACTTACTTTGTAATTTTTAATTTTCCAACTTCCATATCGCTAGGAGCCTTTTCCCAACGGTTTGCTACATACTTTGGAACTTTAACCAGCCACACTCCACGATTTGCATTGGATAAATCCAAGTCACGATCAATATGTGAATCCTTGGACATTTTTTAGATATTTCTTTTAGAATTTTTCATAAATTTTTAAAAGCTTTGATTTTTGCAACGTATTTAATTAAAAACGATTGTGCAAAAACAAAATAGAAAAATGTCAAAGTTTTAAATCTTTGGTTATGTTCGCGTGACCTCTTTTTTGGGAGCTTGTTTGACCTGATAGCATGTTGACTTCGAGCATAGCAGAAAAGACATTGCCAAGGATTGGCGTTTTAACATTTAAAAAATAAATATTTGGGTATGAGGAATATAAAAGAATTTCTCTTATCTAGTAGTAGCAAAAAAGTGTTTACTACGTTTTTGGTTAATGTCTTTTAGCGTAAAAGTAATTAAATTGAAATTGAATTTATGCAATTATCATCTACAATTTTACAGATTATGACATAAGTGCCAGACGTAAATAAAGAAGATATTTTTAACGGTTTTCATTTGTTTTCTGCAGCTGTCAGACATTTAAATTTTTAACAGCATAGTGAATGATTTTTTAAATAAAAAGTAATGGGATATGGGTTCTACCGAGAGCAAATTGGCACAAAAGGTACCAGAGGAGAACCCAGAAGAGGGTAGCATCCCTTCAACACCTATTCTAACACCAAAGAGTTTACGAAAAAATACCGAAACCAAAGATTTAGATCCAAGATCACCAAGCAAACATATTGCTCGTACTCCCATTGAAGTAAGTACCAAATATCTTTTTAACATTTTAAGGTAGATTATAAACCGTTTATATTTCAGTTGAAATGAAAGTTTATTCAATAAATGAAACAAATACTTAATTTTCAGCAATTTCATATTTTAACTACAGTAATAAAAAACAAAGTACCTAATGCTGAATTTATACAGACAAATAACATAAAAATGAAGTAAGAATAACCAATCAGAAGTCCCAAATAAAGGTCATGTGTGGAATGTGTTACTTCTGATTAGTTATTAACCCTGTTCGTAGAGAAATTACAAACTAGTCAGCGCCAATCGAGTATAATTATTTACTGAGGTGACCGGTTGCCAACTGATCACCAGACTTATTTGTAAAATATCATTGGCGCTTCCTAGTTTGTGATTTCTCTATGAAGAGACCTATTATTTTATTTTTGTTATTTGTATAAATTCAGCATAAGCTACCTTAAAATACACATCAGAATAATTGTACCTAGGCAATCTGTTATTTATTTCATAAGATTCATTCAATTACAGTATTGGGATCCATGATGAAAGTTTTTCATGAAATTTTTGTGTCATGAGTCAAAAATGTCAAGTTTCCCTCTAAAAACAAGTGACACCAAAATTTCATGAAAAACTTTTATCATAGATCCAAAGCTTAAGATTTGGATTATAAATGGCCTTCACCCATCTGCTTAAAGTTTGATACCTATTAAAAAATCTTATTATATGGTTAATTTTAGTTGCAATAGCTAATTTTTTTAGTACATTTACCCATGTACTTATTAAAAAAATAGAATGATATGATATCAAAAAATTTAAAATTAATAAACTAATTAGGTACCTGTTTAAAGTATAAAACCCAAAGAATATAAACTCCTTGAGTTGCTTAACTTTTTTGGTTACAAGTATTAGTTTTCCAGGAATAAACAATATTTTTTTACTAAAATGTAGATAATTTTATTACCAACACAGTAGTATAGGACTACCTGAAAAAAATTAGTCAAGAATCACGGTTGCCAGGCTTTAAAGTTCAATGAAAAAAAATTTCTTGTATATCAAAAAATGACCCTTGATGCTGAGGCATTTTCTAATTTTCTCAAAAATGTCTAAATTGTAGAAAAGTAGTTATAAAAAAACGATTATTTTTTAAAATGTTAACACCCAGTAGTTCTATTCAGGACATATATTTATATGAAGTTTTCTTCTTATTTTTATTGGAGAAGCACTTCTTTAACTATGTAAGTAGAGTTACTGGACACCCTGTATACAGGGTAATTTTTAACCTACATATATGCATAAACTTGGACAACAATAACTAATATGAAAAATAAAAGTTAGTAAAATATTTTTAATTAGGGCAGTAGGTAATCAATTATTTCAAATAAAAGAAAAATGTGAATTCTGTGGACAAAAATAATGACTAATAATGGGAAACAAGGTACTTCCTTTGGGTCAGGAATAACTTGGTAAAATAATTAAAAGCCCTAATTTTAATTCAGATTGCCCAAATTTTTGTGTGTAGGTTAAGAATTACCCTGTATATCTCGTATCACTCCTAGCATTTTTAGTGTGCTTTAAAAGGATAGCGAATAATTTTATTAATTTAAAGGGAGGTGGAACAGATACCCCAATTTTACAAATTTTGTGACAGTACTTGTCATTCTCTTCTATACTTCAAATAGTTTTTCAGATTTAAAAATATTTATTTTTCTAATTTTAGAAAACCTAACTTTTTAATAGATAATGCAAACTCACATTACAGAAGTTAATTTTGATGTATATATTTTTAAATATATATGTTAGACATTTAAGAAACTAATATTTAAAAATTGACAATAGATAATGTCATTATTTATTTTGCAATATATGTCAGTGTTGCTGGTGCACTGTAGAAATAAAAAAAATTGTATTAATAATTTAAATAGGTTTAAAAAACTATCAACAGAGTTTTCCAACAGGTTGTATTAAAAGCTGTAATGTTTGTAATAAATGAATAAATAATTTGTTTAAGTCTGACTTTCGTGCAAAAACAAATAATTTAATGTAGCATTGTATTTCATTCCTAGCTTTTATCAGCAGCAGCAGACAAGCTTCAATCTCTTACCTTAAATGATATTGGCAATGGCGTATCACAAGAAACCCCTTTAAAAAACACATTCTTCTTGGCACTGATCCTCGCTCTCCTACTCTTGAAATTCAACGAACACCTATAGTAGTAAGTGCTTCACCAGATAAAAAATTGCCAGAAAAAATAAGGAACAAAAACTTGGACAAAGTGCTTAAATGTGCATTACTGAATACACCAGATAGAACTGGGCCATCTGACTTATTTAAAAGTTGCCCCGTTACACCCAAGACCAAATTGGATGCTTACAAGAGGAAATCATTTGTTTTACTGGAAACTAATATTGATTTTACTGAAACTAATTTGGATGATGTGATAAAGGAAAAATGTTTGGGTGGGTAACCTATATTTATATATTGTTTTTATAGCTGCAAAATTAAAATTGCATACAATTTTAAATAATGCGCCATATTTGAGCATTATAGTTTTAGATATTTGGTTTTTGAAAATTTCATTAACACCAAACACATCTGGGGATATACAGTGATCATATTGAAAAACTTTAAATTTCATTAAAAAAAAAATATTCCCAATAAAATTATCTGCATATTCCTAAACTCACAAAACAGTAGTTATTAAAGTTTAAATAAATCTTAGTGTATATGAGGTAGGCACAATTTTAAAAATTTGGCATAAGGGGAAACTACCTTTATTTCTAAACTTTTTATTATTGCCTATAGTATATAGACAGAAACTAGAAATAGAGAGCATAAAATTTCATTTTTCGCGTTTCATGGAAATAATTCTAATACACTCAGTATGTCCACGGAAGGACTTTACAATAGGACAAATGGATCAGAAATTTAAATGTTTAAGAATGTCTTGTATAGCAACTGCTTTTGCTTCTTAAAAAAACAAGATTCACGTTAAGAAATTTTTTTGTATAAGGACTCCAAACACTACAAAATGTGAAAATGGACGAAGACAAAATTGCCTTTATTTTTAATTTTTCAGTAAAATGTTAAATAGCAAAGAATTTTTAAATTAAATGGGGATCTCATATCCAAAATTTCACATATAATAAACCCATTTTTTGGGTCATATTTTTTAAAATCATGTTTTACACCTTTTTCTACGTTATTTACCTAGTTTTAATAGAAAACAATAATTATTGTCAAAGTTTGTCAAATATACTTAAATACAAACATGTAAAACCAGGTAAATTACATAAAAATTGTGTAAAACATGATAACAAAAAACAATTTTGTTTATTTTATGTAAAATTTTAGATATTGTATCCTCATTTAATTTTAAAAACCTTTGTTATTTGCCATTTTGCTGAATTATTAAAATTAAAGACATTTTTGTCTTGGTTAATTTTCCCATTTTTGTAGTTTTGGAGCCCTGTACAAAACAAAATAAATTTCTCAACGTGTATCTTGTTTTTTTAGAAGCTAAAGCAGTTGCCATACACGACTTTCTTTAACATTTAAATTTTTGATCCACTTGTCCTATTGTAAAGTTCATCCATGGACTTACTATATATTTATGTCTAAATGAAATGATTTTTCCAAAAAGGAATTTTTCTTTTCTATCCTTGATTTAAATAAAACTCACCAGTTATGAAGGGGATAGTAAAAACAGTTTTTCTAGTCTCATGTTAGCAATTATTAGCATAATGGTTAGGTCTATGATATGTTCGATATTTTAAAGATGGAAATGAACTTTCCCACCTTTTGTGTTACTAATTAAGTATATTTTTGTAGGAAAAAGCTTACAGAATATCTCAACGCCCAACAAAACATCCTATTGTGAAGTTATTGATCCCAGGTCACCTACTGTAGACTTTCTTAGGACACCAATACAAGTATGTAAAATAGCTGAAGATTTAAAAGAAAAGACTGAAGATATTAGGGAACATTTAGTAGAAAATGATAACAAAGATGATAGTATTAAGGAAATTATTGAAGTTCAAAATGACATTTCAATAAACATAGAAAAATTTTCACCAGCTGCCAGTCAGTTAGAAGAACCTACAATACCATTTAATAAAGACCATAGTAGTATTGAAAATTTGGTTACAACTGAGGTTAATACTGCAAACATTACAGAATCTTCTGATTCTGAGAAACATGATCTTATAGAAAATACTGAGCAAGAAACAGTGTGTACCACTATCGTTTTAAATGAACCTAATTTGAATACCTGTTTAGTTAAAACTGAAGAGCCAATTACTAATACCCCTTGCAAAAATTCTTCACCTACCATAGTAAAACAAGGGTTAGTTTCTTCAGTACTATCTAATCAAGATGCAAAACCTTTATTAAATACCTGTTTAGATAAAACTGAAGAACCAATTACTATGACTCCTTGTAAAAAACATTCGCCAATCCTACCAAAACAACAGTTAGTTCAGGTACCTATTTCAAATCAGAGTTCACAGTTTCCCAAATCGGCTCCTGTGTCTCCACCTACTGTTGTTAGTGTAACTCCAAAAAAACGAAATCGCAGCCAGTTACACCTCCACTTATTGACGTCACAGCTGATGTTAAAGAGCTTGACAAGAAACTAACCAACTTGATTTACGAGGATGACGATCTAGTTGTTTGTCCCAGAATTGTCAAAATGAAAGATTCAAATCGTACACCTTTGGGATTACGTAATGGGACTGATCATAAAAAATCTACTCAAAAATTAAAAGTGAGTGATAAACCGAGGAAAGCCGAGTACACGGTAAGCAAAATACCTGTTTTTAAAGACAAAAAAATAAAAGTTCAATGTGAAAATACGCCTCCTAGAGGTATGAGGGGAAATGCACAAAAAAGTCACAGTGGGATGCTAAAGATGACACTCTGGTTATTTAGGTTTGTTAATATTTTATAATTTAGACAGGAAGCTTGCCACATGTACCTTCTAAAGTTGAATTAGCTGTATTTATTTTTTGTGTACCTCACATTACTTTTAGTTTAATAATTTTTATGTAGTTTTAAATACTTATTATTTTTGGAGAATTAAAAGGACATTTTGTGTTTAGTATGTTTCAGTAAATTATATTAATACTACACCATTCCTGTCTGTTCTAGTTTAAATTACAAAGTTAATATAAAAATTTAAAAAAATATAACAAACATTGAATGTAAAAAAGACCCAAACCATTTTTTTAGCCAGAAATTCGTTTTATTCTAAGTCAAAGACAAAAAATGCTTTATTTTTCTATAAGCACTTTGTTCTTTCTTATAAAGCCATATACAAGATGTCTCTAAAAGTTGGCTGTTTCGTGTAGCATATGAATGCACTGATTCGTGTGTACAATACTTATATATATATATGTTAGTTCGTAGAGTTTCACGGATAGAGGAATGTGTAGAGTTGTCATTCCGGGAGTATATCCGTTGGTCATTTGTGTTTCTTGTGGAATTTTGCAGACGTTTCGCCAAGATCGCACTTGGCATTTTCAATGCTATCTAACTGGTGTCAATCATCTCATACATCTCATCATATGAATTTCTTCCACATTTAAAACCGGAATATTAAAAAAAAATGAGATTTGGCAAGTAGTCTATGTGTGAACGCCTGTTTTTTCCAAGAGCTGTATTACTATATTACAAAAAAAATGTAGTAAGCCATGATAAAAAAGACTATTTTTAATAAATAATACATATTATTAAACAAATAATTTTGTAAAGCAGTTCTCTTATTATAATTCAATTTAAGTTGAATCACTCCCCAATAATTTAAATTCTTACTGATCCACAACCGATAACCGTCAGATCTAGGAAACACCAAATTTAAATCGTCGGAAAAATTGAATTTCATTACTTCGCAGTTTCTTTTTTGTAAAGGGAGAAATGTGCAAGACAAAAGAACCCTTTTAGTGCTCAAAGTTATACCACCATTGTTTCGAACTCATTAGAGTTCCATCCTACAACAGCATAACCGAGTTGTACTTCAACCAAGCTGGTATATGGTTGGTTGGTTACTTTTTGGGACTACATGATTAACTGGGTAATGCAAATTAAAGATTTTTAAGGCGACGCTATCAACCCATAACAGCTACTTTTTACGCATAGCGCCATCATTTATTTTAAAGTTAAACTGTTTACATAAAAAAGTATAATCCAATTATAGAAAATAGTTTATATGCATTATGCAGCCCAATATACAATACAACATTTGATATTATTATGGACTAAAAGGTGAGTCACATTTTATGATGATTTTTATCTAAAAAGCTCATCTGAAATGGCGACGCTGGAATCAAGGTGTGTCAAACAGATTTGGTTTCTCCTTATTATGTTAATTTTTGTTCATAAGGTTGTTTTTTCATGATTGCAGAATTTTAGGTACTTACCACATTACACATTTTACAACAATATTCTGGCTTTTGAGTATCCAATGTTATTTCTAGGTATTTATTCATATAAATTTTTTTACATATATCCAGAAATATTAAATTTATAAAAATGTAAAAAATATTCTTAGGAAACATTGTCATTGCCTGAATAAAATTTTTGAAATAATTTTTACCTTTCTAAAAAGGCATTTTTACAAGAAAACACTTAAAATTGTGGTATAATCATGGTGACAAACACTTATAATTGTATTAATACATTAGTGGAGTTAGAGAAGCTGCAAAACACACATTTGTTGGCAGTCGTCACAAACAGCACCAATTTTATAATAATTGTTTTTTTTTATTTAATTTTTTTTTATGTTAGTTAAAATGAGAAACCCATCAGAGGGGCAAAATATTTATTTAAATTTTTTAAATAAAAAAAGTCATTCATACAGGGTGTCCAATAACGTTACCGACAAACTAGGGGTGCTTCTATAACGAAAAATAAAAACTTCATATGAACATATATATGTTCTACACGTCCTACTTTTGAAACTACAGGGAGTTAAAATTTAGAAAAATATATATTATAATTTTTTACCAATACCGGTATTTTTGAGAATTTAAAAAAACGTCTTCTTTGCATGAAAGGACATTTTTTGACGTACAAGAAAAAAATTAATTTTTGTCAGTGTTGTCCGTAAGGGGAAAAATTAAAAAGACCTATTTTCCCAAAAAAATTCGGTCAATTTACTTATTTTTTTTTATATAAGTTTTCTAACTATAAAGTGACGAACTAATTTGATTTATCACGTTTTTTGTTTTTCTTCCACATTTAAAACGGGAATATTAAAAAAATCAGATTTGGCAAGTAATCTAAATGTGTACAGCTGTTTTTTCTAAGAGCTGTATTACTATATTACAAATAAAATGTAGTAAGCCATGACAGAAAAGACAATTTTTATTAAATATTATTAAACATAAACAGTTTTATAAAGCAGTTTTCTTATTATAATTCAATTAAAGTTAAGTCACTCCCCAATAATTTAAACTCTTACTGATACACAAATAATATTGCACATTTTATACCTAATTTATTTGCAACATAAGTATTCTTTAAAACAAAAAAAAATACCCTAATAAAATCATCTATTTTGTTTAGGTTTTTAAATTACAATAAAGCTCTTAGAAAAAACAGGTGGACACACTTAGAGTACTTGCCTAATCTAATTTTTTTACATTTTCTCGTTTTAAAGGTGAAAGAAAAAACAAAAATCGTGATAAGTTAAATTGGTTTGTCACTTTATAGTTAGAAAACTTATATTAAAGAAAAAAATTAAGATGCGTAAATTGACCGATTTTTTTGGAAAAAAGGTCTTTTTCATTTTTTTTTTTTAATTTATTTCAAATTTTGAACATCGGCCTAAAATTAGATATCGAGCCAGCCAACCTCACTTTTTGATATTTTAATTTAATTTTTATCAATTATCTCCCTAAAAAGCGGCCATGAGCCGGATGTCATTATTGATTTTTCGGTCACTCTATAAGCAGAGGTGATTGCCAAAGTTTTTTAATAATTTACATCTAATAAAAAAATGATAAAAAGATTAATTTTGTCTAAAAGAAACAAGAAAAATAAAAAAATATTATAGGGAAGTGCAGCGACGTATTATTTTATTCTCAAAAAATAAAAATTTCCGTAAATACCTCACCGACGACACTAGTAAAAATTACTGTTTTTTCTATTTGTCAAAAAAATCATTTGATGCTTAAGAGATCTCCCACTTAAAATTCTTAAAAATATGTAAACTGGTAAGTTATAATAAAAAAACGATTATTTTAACACCATATAGTTCCAAACCTAGGACGTTTAAAATGTATATTTATATGAGGTTTTTTTCTTTCTTTTTCGTTGGAGAATCTCCCCTAAGGTTTTTCGGTAAACTTACTGGTCACCCTGATTTTTAAGAAGATAAAAAATAAAAAATAAAAAAAAAACAAACTCGGAACTGTTTCTAAGGACTTTCGAAAAAAGGCCTCAATGACGCGACTACATAGAAGTCTGCAAATATATCTCAAAAGAAAATATTGTATAAAAATGTTTAAAAACTTGCAAATTAACTTGCTTAGTTTTCGAGGAAAGAAAATAAAATCCGCCCTTGTTGCAAACTTCTAGACGACACAGAGAAAAGCAATAGATTTTTAGACACACTATTTAGTAAAATTCAGTATTTTAAATGTTGATATTTACTTCGATAACCGTCAGATCTAGGAAACACCAAATTTAAATCGTCAGAAAAATTGAATTTCATTACTTCGCAGTTTCTTTTTTGTAAAGGGAGAAATGTGCAAGACAAAAGAACCCTTTAAGTGCTCAAAGTTATACCACCATTGTTACGAACTTATTAGAGTTCTATCCAATAGCAGCATAACCGAGTTGTACTTCAACCAAGCTGGTATATGGTTGGTAGTTTGCTTTTTGGGACTACATGATTAACTGGGTAATGCAAATTAATGATTTTTAAGACCACGCTGTCAACCCATAACAGCTACTTTTTACGCATAGCGCCATCATTTATTTTGAAGTTAAATTATTTAAATAAAAAATTATAACAGGTCTCCTTAGTATAATCCAATTATAGAAAATAGTTTATATGCATTATGCAGCCCAATATACAATAAAACATTTGATATTATGCACTAAAAGGTGAGTCACATTTTATGATTTTTATCTAAAAAGCTCATCTGAAATGGCGACGCTGGAATCAAGGTGTGTCAAACAGATTTGGTTTCTCATTATTAATTTTTGTTCATAAGGTTGTTTTTTCATGATTGCTGAATTTTGGGTACTTACCTTTACACATTTTACAACAATATTCTGGGTTTTGAGTATCCAATGTTATTTCTAGGTATTTATTCATATAAAAACTTTACATATACCCAGAAATATTAAATTTATAAAAATGTAAAAATATTTTTAAGATATCCCCAAAAGTTAAGGATAACTAAATTTTGACACTTTTTTATATTTAGGAAACAAAATTTAATATATTATATTTTCAACAAAACCTAAGTGACACTTACAGAATAACTAAGATATAAAACACAGCCTCAAAAAATGATAATTACTTAATCCTATACAAAACGTGACATCTATACCATATATATATATATATATATATATATATATATATATATATATATATATATATATATATATATATATATATATATATATATATAAAAAACTCCTTACAGAAAAGGTTACAACATTTAGTGCTTAAATTGTACAATATATTACTTAATTATTTACACTAAAATATACAAACAATAAAAATAACTTTCATATGAGTGAAGAAAGTTATATGACAAATTTAAGTTGTTACTGTACTATTACATCTTGAATGAAAGTAAAGTAAACAAAGTATAAAAATTAAACAATGGTAATCTGGAATATTAGAATACTTTGATTTTCAGCAGGTATGTGTCATTTTCATTTGTTAATTTAAAAAATAGAATACTACAGTTTTAAAATTCAGAGTATTGATAGTGTAAGGTGTAATTAGCCTTTCATAAACATTCTAATAAAAATGATCTAAAATTGAATAAGGGGACGCATATTAATTTTTGCACTAAATGATAGTGAAGTGAAAAAGAAAAACCTTTTTGAGCAAATCGCGCAAGAAGTTTAATATTAAAAAAAATCATTCAAGATTTAGAATATGATTTATCAAAAAATCAAGCAAGTGTTGATTTAAAAATAAAAGCTCTTATAACTAAGCTTTATGTAGTTAAAATTCAGTACTTAAAACATTTTAGATTAAGTACTTTGTTAATGACTGACTACTTTGTTTGGAGACAACACTGACTAGGTGGAGCAGACCAGTTATACAAATAATAGTTTCTCTTTTTGACTTCTTGTACACAAAGTCTTTTATTATTTACAAGATTTTCATGCATAGTTGTCATTTCTTCAGGTGATATATTATGAGTAATTAAGTAATAGTTTTTACATCCTCTACTTGTCCATTCTGTGTCAAATCTTATGTCATGAATGCGTATTATATTGTTTACTGGGGACAGCCATAATCCGACACTGACGTCTTCTGATTGAAATGTTCTAAAATCAAAAATTTTTAGAAAAAAATAATTTTTATACATGTATGCAGAAGAGGTAAATATTAATATAATGGAAAGAAAACATAAGCATAATTTTATAATTAAAATATTTGTGATTTTCAAGTTTTTAATAAAAGGTTCCATTTCATCATATTATGATGTAACTTTTAATTTTAAGCAAGTTTTTACCATTTTATTGGTACAAAAATAAGTTTGGTTTTTTCTTAGGTTAGGTTTGTTAATTTATACTTATTAGAGTGATATAGGTTTAAATAAAACATTTTTTAAATCAAGTCTTCCATCATAAATAATAAAAATATGAATGTCAGAATTTGCAACATCTGATTATTGTTAATTCAAACTTTAAATTCACATTTAATAAAAATTCTTAGAATAGGTTTATTCAGAGTTTATACTATCTATTTAATGCAAACCAATTTTTTTATAGTACTGTGACTAATAATCCAAGAGCTGCTACTATTTGTCAATAATAGTAACAATTACCTTAAATAATTTGCATTTTTTCCAATAAAACTGACTAAATTTTTGGACAAAATATAACCTCCACCCAGAGCATATGGAACATATCTATCACAAGTTATCCAGTCCCTTTCTTTCCATTTTCCACTGCTTTTTATTTTGGCACTTCCATGAAAATATCCCCAATATAAAGTCATATTCTGAATAGACATGCTATTTAAATCTTTTTCATTTATTTGAACATTGGTTTTTATGAAGTGGTTAAGCTTATCAGGAGGTAAATTCAAAGGAAACTGTAAATTGGAATTAGCTAGTGTAGACTCCATTTTTGGTATTTCAATAAGTAATGACTGGAGATCTACAAAGCTGTCATCATCACATTTCAAGACATATTTGTACCCTAAGCCATAATCATATTGCCCATCAAGCCACTCAAAGCTTTTAAGGACCTTTTCAGTCAAGTTTTTATAATCGTCATACATCGGAAGTATCAAAATATCACTGTATTCAGATTGCTCTGCACTTAGATGTAACACTTGATCATTAGTAAGACCCATACTTCCTATTACAAAATAATGCTTAGATCTATATTTCACGCTTTTTATTGCAATTTTATCCACAGTTAACCATGTTTCCCTAATGACATTTCTTCTATCCAAATTCTTTGGCGCCGACAAGATAAGGACAATTAATTCTGGATTTTTAATTTGGAGTTTTGCATTATATTGTACTCCCGATCTGTGTTGTCTATTATGCATGTTTTGTCTATTGGTGTTAAATTTATTGTTAACATACATCCTAAAAAGAAGGAAAAGAGTGCAAAGAATGCAGTCCGATAATAGTGGCTTTCCCTGAACCTTTCTCATATCAAATTGCTCGCAGCAGGTAAGTATTTTATAAGTTAATATAGTTAATATCCATATTTGTAATACACAACTTCATTTTGTCTAAAAAATACAAATGTGTAAACAAATGCATTATTAAGGTTATGTTAAAAAAAACTAACCAAAATTTCTTTTAAAAATAATGGGCATAATTATTGCTACTGTAGTGTACTAAGGCCCGATATTAAACTCCAACTTAGAGCATATGTAGCTGGAGGGATGATGCAATTCAGTCTTTCCTCGACCTTCGAGTAATGCGGCCGTTCGTAGAGGGCGTTTCCGGGTAGTGGCGACTGGAGGAGTTGCACAGGCGATTTGTTTTTACCCACGGGAATCGAGAAAAGATTCACGCAAAATTAAAGGAATCTTTCTGTTGGATCTTGGCGCTGTAAGCGAAGATTCTTATAGCCCGATAATTTTTTTCGTTTAGTGACAGGCACATGGTGTTTTCGTTCGGTCAAGGACGGATACACGCGCCGCGGCAAACGTCAGTATTAACAGTGACCGGTTACGCGCAATACCAGTAGCAGCTCTTGGTTTGATAGCCGACAATTTATGCAACGCATCGATTTATTTTTTGTATTAAGCATATGTTTTAGAATTTCTGGGAACTACAAGCTCGATTATCCAAATTTTCCATCGACGAAGCCCTGGAAAGCATAATCCGGAAGAGTAAGAGCTGGCGAATTTGACCGAAAGGGATCAGGGCAAAGAAAAAATGAATTAAAAAAAAACTCTATATCGTCACAGCACGAGGATTGAAAGAACGAAAACAATACTACAAATTCTTTTTCGTTAAGCCGGCTACTCACTACGCGGTACTTGCCAAGTACTTGGTAAGTAGCAAGTATTGTATACGACGGCTCGTTTAGACTTGGCATGTTACTTGCACTTTCCGAGCTGTAGCGGAAAAGAATCACAAGTCAAAGGAGCCAAGTACTTGACTTGGCAATTTATTTACTGGCGCTAAATTACGCGTTACTTGGCAAGTCAAATTGAAGGGTCGCGGGGAATAACTATTAAAGTCCGATTTCATCAGTCTTTGCGTTTTAATATTTTAAGTCGAATATTGTTAGGTGGCATGTTGTTAATGTGTGGTTGTATCTTTAAACGTTTTTATTTCGAAGACTTCGAACTTTTTCTGGTGTAATTAGCAATAGTGGTATTATATTGGGTACTAGCTATTTGATGGTGCTATTATTTTAATATTGGCAAAAACTAGACTGACCGTTATTCGCCGCACCAAATTCACCAATGAGTGCACCCGTCTTGAACTTTTACTGATGTTGCATTGCTTGCCCAGACAGCACATCACATCTTAAAGACGTCGTGTTTATGTACATATTATGCCTGAACGTCTGAAGACTTAGAAACGACATCTTTATTACATATTTCAAAAGACGTCTCAAAAACAGACATCTTAAAGACGTCCTGTTCATGTCCATATGCTTGAAGACTCCTTTAAGATGTTTTTTTTGTAACATTCGATGTCTTAAAAATGTCTTTAGTATGCCTTACAAAAGCAGCCAAAGTTGTCGTTTCACTTTCGTCCATCTTAAAAACTACTTGTTGGATATTTTACTTGTACTTTCCAAAATTCGCAATTCTATAAGTAGACGCGTTATGTAGATATATAGCTTACTTGGAACTCGAAAAATACTTGCCAAGTATATTCCGAGTCAAGTTACTCGCCAAGTACCGCGTAATGAGTGGCCGGCTTTAGCTGTTAGCACTTAGTGTATTCCTTTTATCTTGTAGAACCGTTCTGAACCGTTCTCTGAACTGTCAATAGTGTCAAGAACGGTTCTACAACATAAAAAAATGTCAAACAATTGTAAAAGGAACACTTATGGTGTCATTCTGGGCGGTTCTGGAGCATAAAAGGAATACAGCAACAGCTACTTCTACAAGTGTATGCTCTAAGATCTTAAAATATTCTCGTGCTGTTAACGTTACCGCTGTATAAAGTTCCGATGAATGATGTTTTTACACTACCCATTACCCAATTATTTTGAAATATAACATAACCTACTGCCCAAGTTTTGTGTTTAGGACTTTTGCAAAAATTTTCATATTAAATAAGAAAGAAATTGTTAATAAATGGCTGCAAACGCATTTCATAAGCTTGTATTAACAGTAGGATTTCTGTCCCTTTTTCATTCAGCTTATTCGGCTGCACAACGTAAGTTATTTTTTCAAAGTTTCTATTAAGGATTATACTGAATCAATATTTTTTAAAGACAAGTATTATGACTTGCAATTATTAGAAATAAACTGAATTATTATCTTTGGTATTGTAATTAAATAAGTCTCGTTTTTTAATGCTATATTATGTTAAACATAGGAATAAAACAAGGAATGATCATTTTTATCAAAATCTAGATAATAGCGCAATCTGATGGTACATCATTATGCTTTTATGGCCCATAATATCATTCAAATAAATCTAATATTGTCGATGCCAGACCACAATTAAATTGAGAGTGTCCATTGCTTACTAGTTACTGAAAAATAAATATTAAAGTGTCATGTCTCGGAATGTTGTTTTTGTGAGAATCCTTTTATTTGTGTACCCTTTAAATATTACGGCAAGGTTTTGCAATTTGATTATTTCCTGTGCTGGATTAACACTGCTTAGGGCCCCTTTTATAAAAATAAAAAAAGGTCCTCACATTTTGATAATAATAAAGCCACAATTCCCCTTTTACAACCTTTCATCTCATTTGCGGGGCCCCATTTATTATCTTAATATCTTAGTTTCATTATTAAGCAATATCTTCTTAGAATGAAAATTTCTGATATTTAACCTATTAAATTAACCCAACAGTTTAGAAAATATACCAGAGTAAATAAATGAGGTTTTTAATATTAATTAATAAGATAAAATATTACTTTTTCTAGCTTTATTTCTTAAATATCTAATATTTAACAATCAAAAGCCAGTTTCATGCATGCACAGTTCCAGTTTTTCCTAAATTGCAAACTCATAATATCCAAAAGTTATTTTATAAACTTTATGGGACATATTTTAGGAAACTCATAATAAATATAAGACCCAAAGTTAACTCTGAGAAACTGCACAAACCCAGCCTAAATTAATTTAATGTTTGTGTATACATTAGTATTATTTTAATTTCAGATAGATCCTATTTAAGATTAAATGAATTGGACTTTACCCGGCTACCATCTGATGTAAGTAAAAATTTTTAAATAATGGCACCAGTACTGCTCATCGAATTTAATTATGTGGTTTTCCTTATTAATAAAAATGTCATATAATATTTTTCTTTATATATTTTATTATAAAACTTTTTATTTCAGATATTTGTCCAAGCTCTTATTAGCCTGTTTGTGATAATGTATGGAGTGTTACATGTAGCTGGGGATTTAAAAGAAATTAAAGCTGCAGCTGACTTAGAAAATAAATCATGGGAAACCTTTAGAAATATTCCTTCCTTTTATAATTTTTGTCACAGAGGTAGATCCTTCTCAGGTTAGGTTAATATTAATACAAATCATTTTCTGCAAAAATATAGTTAACTAAACTTTTACACAAGTATTATTATAGTTTTTCAACATTAAATTGGCTGTCACATGTTACCAGGTTTCCATTGGGGTCGTATTATTATTTATGTATGTATTGTACTAGTAATATACACATTTTTGTTATCTTAAATAAAACTTATTTACACCTGTTTTTAGTTTCTACATATCCATTAATAAAAATTGACAAGGTTTTTGTTTCTACAGAAAATTTTGACCTTCTTAAAATTTCTTAATTCAAATTTTGTTGTATCTATTAAAATACCATAATTAAGGTGTAAAAACAATGAAGTTAAGGTAATTTAGGAAGAAATTTTATTTAATATTACTTTAAAATATTTATCAAAAATCATTTAATATAAATGAACATGTAAAAATCATTCCTCTTAACATATTTTTGCCATAGTAAACTGATAATGTCCATAGAAAAAACGACCCTAACTCTTTTAACTTAAAAAAAAGTTAGACCTCATTTTCCTACATAGTAGATTTAAATTAAATTGAAGTTGAGCTAAACAGTTTAGCAAAATAAGTAACAAATCCTTTTTTTGCATTGTTAAAAGTATATTTTTTGTTATATTGTGCTATTTACCTAAAATATAAGTTATTTGCCAAACATAAATTTTATTTACATCAATGCCTATCAGTAAGACCAGACTTCACCAAAAACCGGTGGATTTTTTCGAAATTATGTGTATGGTTAATTGTCATAGACATAGTAGGTGTGAAATATTTAAAAAAATAAGTCATATACACATATCGTCAACAATATCACAAAGTAGCGTATCTCATTTTTTTTTTAAATTTCATAAGAATGCTTTTTGGGTATTTTTAATATAGTTCTATAAGTTTTAGGCTATCAAAATCTAACTTGTGCCAATTCAAGATATTAAAGACCAACTTTTTTAAGCAATAATATCGACCCTAAATTTTTCTATTTTTTGAGATACGCCACTTCGTGATATTGCCAACGATATTTACTCTATAGGCGCACTTACAGCCTTGCCGCCCGTAGGCTATTTTATTTTCGCCGCCCCCAGCCTTGCTGCCCGTAGGCTATTTTATTTTCGCCGCCCATTTCCTCATCTTTTCCGTCTGAAAAAGTTTAGTAGAGCAAAAAAAAAAGCTCCTGACTTCCATTTCTTTAATTGTGGGTACAAAGAATTACAAATCCAACAAAATTATTCATCATGAAGAAATTTTGACGAGCAAAAAAAAAAAAAAAAAAGGTCCTCACTTCCATTTATTTGCCGCCGCCCCCCAAAATCCGCCGCCCTAGGCTTCAGCCTACTCAGCCTAATGGCAAAGGCGTCCACTGCTGGCTGTTCATGAGTGAAGCGTTCCGCTCGCGGATTAATAATTCAACGTTGTGATTGGTTAGTGCAAATTTAAAATGCTTTTCTCGCCAGTAACAACGCTGTATTATCATCCGTGAGCGGAAAACCCCTCTCATGGACAGCGGGCTTAATTTAAGGAAGGTATGTTAAAATATCTAAATAAAAATTTTGTTCTTATACTGTGATTAAGTATTAATAGTGATTTAAAAATCAGACAAAAAAGATTAGTGTCATAGTGTCTATATTTTTAGAAATATAATAACTATCTTTGAATACCCTAAAAACAACTGTGTTTTTAATTTCATCAAAAAATAAAACAATAATAATGATAAAGTGTAACAATAATTATTTAAAAAAACACACATTAAACACAGGAAGAACACTCATAATCCTGAAAACAATGTTATCCTGTCTATTTACAGGCACCAGATTCTATATTCATGAAAATGGACTCCTTTTCAAAAAGGAAAAATTTGAATAATGCAAATATTGATGTATCAGTTTGAGTAGAACCCCAAAATAATGTTTAGTAAAAGTGGATAGTTTTTAAAAATAATTCGTCTCAAAATCAACGAGTTGACTTGAGATCAATATTTCAACAAAAGTGTCAACTTAAAACAAGAGATTTAATTATCGAAAAACAATTATTTTAGTGTGTTACATAAAATATGGCCATGAAAAGAAATGCGAGTTTACAGTAAGTTTTTCAGCAGGCAGCTCCTGATCAAAAAGTTCGTAGAGTAAAACCAACAGAGTAAACTAGTCATCCGATTTAACATTTTAAAATTATAAATCAAAAATGGGTCACCTTAGAAAGAAATGAAAAATAGATTTGCAATCTATGTAAAAAGTTGCTGTGAAGATGTTATTACAGAATTTTAAAAAAATCTCTTTATGTATAAAATGTATGAAGGATTAAAGAAAACGCAAAAAAATGTTTCCTTCTAAAATAAAAATTGATGGGTCCCAGCATTTTTCCTTAAATGACCTCAAGTTTCCAAAATAATCTCTGTTTCGTTTTAATGGTCACTCTGTATAAGTAAATTGGGCCATTCAAAATGAGTCTTTAAACTATAGTAAAGTTCCATTTATGCTGCCAAGTACCAATGAGGCCTGCAGCGGCGTGCATACAATAAAAGCAAAAAAGCATTGCCTACCCTAGAAAAATTACCAAGTTACATATATGTTTTAATGATATAAAGATCCTACTATACTGCCTAAGTCATCTCACAACTCATAATATACTTCATTAATAATATAAAAACTATATACACCTCTCGCCGCCACAAACTGCTATTTGATTAAAGTTTCTCTATACCGCTATGCTCTATACAAGCATCCTATTTAAAAAGATGGCAAAGCAATTTGAACTGATATGTCCGAATTCTTACGGGGATCAAAAGCAGTGCTTTCCAGCCTTTCAGATGGCGATCCGACCCGACCCGACCCGACCCAAGAGTGACACTCGACCGATAACGAACAGTTAGGAAGGTCACAGTTTGAGAGAGAGATGGATTAATGGATCAATAGGATCAATTATGCAGTCGACTATATTTCCGGTACTTTACAGAAGTGATTGTGGTGATTGAACAGTATTTAGTAGTATTTTTTTTGGTTAGTAGGTATAATCCTATAAAATAAAGACAATGAGTGTGACTGTGCGAGTGTTAATTGTGTTTTAATTTCACATGTTATCATTTGACTATGGGAATCTAGAGCATTTGCGAAAAGCAGAGAGTAGTTCAACTAGGTCGGCCAACACCATCTTTAAAATTAACCAAAAAACACAGTATTTTAATAGTAAATTTTACGAAAATTTTAAGTGGCTTTGTGGTTGTGTACATTACAACAAAATGTACTGTTGGTCATGTTTGTTATTTTCCAAAGACAAAAATGTGTGGAATATGACCGGTTTTACAGATTACTGGTCATTTTTGAACCAAAGCATATTTCAGTAAATCATGGTAAGTAATTTTAACTTTTTTTAAAAATTTTGTCTACCCTACTGTTAATAGCATTGCACGCCACTGGAGGCCTGTAACTACTTTCTATTTAATTTCTAAAATAAAACACCTAAAATATGTTTAAATATTTATTTGTAGCTAATATACACAATTGTATATACATATTTATAGCTTAAAAATAAATAACACAATAAAAATGGAAAGGTAAAAGGTGCACAACCACACTAATTAAGTGACATAATTTTTTTTCTTATAAATGTTAAATGCTAAAATTCTAATAGAATCAATTTAATAAAAATGTTTTAGTTGTTCATAAGTCACGAAAAATATAATATTCCAAGGTCCCATTCTCACTAGGGTAGGTACAAATCCTTTATAAAACGCCCAGAATCCTTCGTTTTTAAATGTCTGAACAAAACAGTCCAATGTTCCTGTGTAAAGTCGATACGGCACCGAAATTCCTGCGTTTTTTAGTTTTCTTTGGTTCATAAGTCGAGTCTAAAATCAGAATTAAATCAGTTTTCTGACGAAATTTTTAGAAAATTTCATTGATACAACTAGTGCTCACTAACTAAATTCTGTTTTTATAAGCACAAAAGAAACAGAAAAACTGTTTGTTCTTATCAATGTCATATCCTTTAACGAGCTGTTTTACAAATACTAAAATCTAGTTACTCAAATTTTACAGGGAATTTATAAGAAAATTTTATTGATGAAACTAGTACTGACTAATTGAATTAGAAATGTTTTTATAAGCACAAAAAATAAACTGATAATTCGGATTGACCCCTTGTTCTCTCATCAATGTAATTTCCTATAACAAGCTGTTTTGGACACATGAAAATTCTAGTTAAATTTTGGTTCATAAGTAGAGTTTAAATCAGAATTAAATAAGATTTTCTGGTAAAATTATTAGCAAATTTCATTGATACAACTAGTGCTCACTAGTTGAATTCTGTTTTTAATAAGCACACAAAGAAAACAGATAATTCAAATTGACTGCTTGTTCTTATCAATATGATTCCCTATAACAAGATGTGTTAGCCATATGAAAAATCTAATTAAATTTTGGATCACATGTAGGACCTAAAATCAAAATTAAATAAAATTTTCTGCTGAAATTATTAGCAAATTTTATTGATACCTCTAGTATGGTTCGCCCGTTTAGTAAAGAAGCCAATAACGTCATCATTATCTGCGCGAAATCTCCTGTATCTCTCTATCAATCGCTGCTTCGTGGGTTTCGTATCGTTACCATGAAAGAAGGCATTTATTTGTTTTGATTTAAAATAAAAAATACCATTTTAACTACAAGTCGAGGGAGTAACAGGAGATTTCTCGCAGATAATGATGACGTCGGTGGCTTCTTTACTAAACGGGTGGACTCTACTCACTAATTAAACTATGTTTTTATTAGCACACAAAGAACACAGATAATTTAAATTGACTGCTCGTTCTTATAAATGTAATTCCCTATAGAAAGATGTTTTAGACATATGAAAATTCTAATTAAATATTGGTTCATAACTCGGGTCTAAAATCAGAATTACATAAAATTTTGTGGTGAAATTATTAGCAAATTTCATTGAGACGACTAGTGGTCACTAATTAAATTATGTTTTTACAAGCATACAAAAAAACAGCTAGTTCAAATTAACTGCTTGTTTTTATGAATATGATCCTCTATAATGAGATGTTTTACACAAACGAAAATTTTGATAAAAGCTTTTTAATAGGACTTTAATTTGTGTTTGATGAACTTTGTTGGTTAAAATGAAGAACAGTTTTAGTATTTTTATAGGAGTTACAATTAATTTAATATTAATGTGACTACAAAACTTACCCTAACAACATCAATAGGAGTTGAAGCTATAGCGCTTCCTATACTGGCAAAAGACTAGAACTGTAATAAAAAAGCCATATCAAAGCATTTACTTACTAAAAAAAACTATAACGTAAGCATCAAAAAAGCTACATCATAATTAGTCATAATGATAGTGTAGTAGTTATAAGAATAACTGTTTATGTAGGCATAAATTATAAGAAAAAACAAATATTTGTTATATTAAAGATACTGTTTTGACAAACTTAATTTACTAGTTAATTTTTCTTTGTATTGAATTTTTTGGATGCCCATATTCTTTACAATTCAAAACGAAGCAGCTAAACAATTGACTGAATGTAAATGATTACAAAAAAAAACAAAAACAACATATGGGTAACTTTTTAATATTGATTCCATTGTTTTGTCAGCCTCTTTACCAAATTTAATCAATTTTACCAATATATGTTGATTAATTTTTTTTTCAAATATATATGTATAGGTCCACGAATGGGGTTTACAAGACAAATGGACCAAAAATTTAATTTTTCGAAAAAAAAGTTATTCTTCATACAAATTTTTGCTTGTAAAAAAATATGATTCATAATGATTTTGTATACAGGGTTTGCAAAAACTTGAAAAATATTATTTTTCTCCAAGAGTATACTACTTTTATTTTTTATTTTTAAGCAAAATGTTATAAAGAAAACTCATTAAAAATAAAGTTAGTAATCGATAAAAAAATAAAACAAAAATTTATTGAATTCCATAATTTGGCGAAAACTCCTTAATCACATTCGTTTTTGGAGGAAGCAGGTGATTGAAAAGCAAATTATAAAAGTTTTTGTATTTTGTTTTATTATAAAAATTTAAAATAATTAATTTTTTATAACTTCAAAATCAGTTTTATGAAACTTTTTGATATCCCTATAAAATTAATAAATAAAGTCATTCAAAATGCTATTCTAAATGACATTTTGCTTAAAAATGAAAAATACAGGAAGTTTACTGAACTTACTATTTTTTTTAAGAATAATTTTTCTAAAAAAATAAAATGTTTGATTTATTTGTCCTCTTGTAAAACCCATTGGTAAACAGTCTGTAGGTCTAGACTGTCTAGACATATATTTTTAAGGTTTTTTAGCGGGTTTATGTAAAACTATTTTAAAATTAGAGAGACATTTTTTGTTTCCTGTGTATTATTAAGTGTAAGAAAAGCCACTTACTTGCCTCAGACTTAAAGTTATCCAGGAAATCAATATTACTTAAGTTTCCTTACTGACCTATTTAAAGGCACTGTATAATACAGAACAATAAAAACGTTGGTTATATAGTTCTCTAAATTATATTAGTGATACACACAAAGACATAGATGTTTTATACAACCTACTTACAATAATACATATTGTAAATAGTAGAAGTAAAGATATGCTAACCTAGAAAATAACAATTTTTTAAGAAACCTATTTATAATAAACAATATCTAATTTGTTAACTTAGGTATTAGATTTATGTACCTATATGAAAAAAATACACAATAGTTTACAATATTTTAAAACTAACTTAAATTAATTTAATTATAGTGTATCTAATTTAAAAACTTCTTTAAAATTTAACTAAAAATTAAATTAATTAATTGGGAAACAATCAATATAACATGGAGGGAATTTAAAAGTATGTTTATAAAAATTAGAAAAAAATATTTGGGGAAAAACGCAAAATATTCGAGTTTTTTGACGCTTTTATTTAGACATTACCCCTTCTAAGAGATAAAACCGTGCTGACATTTAAAATTATAGGAAATACCAATATGTATTTATTAAATAATTAAAAATGTCTATTGATATGTACAGTATGATTTTTGTTTTAATCCACCATGGACAATCCACTAAGGCTCAACGACTAAATACTTGAAGATTTGAAAGGAAAAGGAAGACTTTTGCGATTAACAGGTTCCATATTCTAGAAACTGTGGCGATAAAAAAAATTAAGATCAGCTAATACAAATTGAATTTAAAATAAAGCTCAAGAATTTCTTAATCGAGTTTAAATCATTACACGTCACAAAAACACTAATATTTAATTAAAACTTAAGTCCATTACTTTAAGATGAATTTCTATTATTTATTATTAAATTTAACATTAATTAAACGTATTTTAATTATTCTTAAACAAGTAATTACCCTATCAAATAATAAAAAAAATACTTACACAAAATGATTAGAGGCCCTATCCCCTAAAAGATTCAAAAGATGACTTTTGCAAAAGTCATATACTGGCAGTTCCACTGCAGCGATTACTGCAGCTCTTTGGGCAGTTGGACTTACACCCTAAAATTTAATAATTTTATGCAAATATTACCCTAACAAAAATATTAATACACAAACTATAACAATCAATAAAAAAGTTACATGTTCTGGTTAGTTCTGAATGTAACGTTTTTTAATGAAGATCCTCAACCCTTCAGTTGAAGCCTCGGTATATCGTCTTAAATTATATTGTGGTTAGTTGTTTATAAATTATCAAATTACCAAAAATAAATATCATAAGTAAATATTTACATTGCCAGCCCTTCTTGATAAGCCTAGGCAGATTGTGATGCTCGATTATTTTACACCGATGTCGACCAAAAGACTATTCTAACTAGACTATTATAAGGGTATTTATAAAACTGGGTTTTAATATAGGACAACTATAGAGTGTTATTCACAGTGAGTGTCCTATTAAAAGATCTCGGAAACTACTAGAGAGACATTTATTAACATTTTAGCAGTAGGTTTAAGTTATATTGATTTTTATATGGCAAATATTTCTAAATTCTGATAACATCAAAAGCGCCTAATAACATGCTTACTTTAAACGGAACACCCTTTATACAGATTGTCCACAAATGGAGTTTACAAGAGGAAAAAATGGATACACCCAAAAAGATTATGAAGAGAAAAATCTTGATTTATTCCTTTATTTTTTATTTTATAATAAAATAGCCTAAAAAACTATCATAATTTGCTTTTTAAACACCTGCTTCCCTTCAAATTTATACACAATTTTCCAGCAGCTTTGCAAACGTCATTTTTCTTTTATAAATTTAAATATGTCAAAAACGCTTGGACTTATAGAATATGACACACATGTGGAAGTGGCGGTCAAAAAAGGTTTATCAGAACAAAATCACATATACTTTTGTATACAGAGGACCACTTTATGCCACTGGGACTAGTATACCATATGGAACTATTTCTTTTGACCATTGAGCCGGTGAACCATTATGACCTAGAAACTGTTATTGTTTCTTGTAAAAAACCTTGTAGGTTCGAAAAATTAGTTGTTTTAATTTTTGTCGTGTTTTTTTCAATACCAAAATAATTAAAGAAATATTTTAATTATTAAAACCCCTATACAGAATGTTCACAGTTTAAACTAATTTAAAAAAATGTTTAATGCTATTTACCTAACCAGAACTATGTATATAAATAGTAAACTGAAGAGATTTTTGGCGGTTATGAAAATTTATCCAGATGTTACAAAAACCTTTTTGACCGCAGCCTCCTCACATATGGTTAGAATCTCGTGCAAAATCCGATAATGTAATAATATACAGGATGTTCCATTTAAAATAGGCAAGTTGATATAAACTTCCAGTATAACCGAAATGCCAGAAACTGTGGTATTTGCCATATACTGATGAAAAAAAATATCATAGGTAGTTTTCGAGATCTTTTAATAGGACATACATGGTGAATAACCCTGTATATTTGGTGTAGGTCTTATGCCTAATAATTTCTTAGTTAAAAAAAAATGAAAATCCTCTGTACGGCCTTCGTTTTGCACACACAAATGGGGTGGTTTTTATTTTAATTTTATAACTGCTTAATTACAGAATGGTATGTGAGACCCTAACTCTGTGATTATGTATGTAGCAAAAAAATTAGAAGAATAACATCCCACATAACATTTTTTGCCGGCAAGGCATTGGCAAAAAGGTATCAAAAGACATCAAAATGGGCAATTGGCCGTTATTGAGCCACGTGTTGCAGAAAATGTGATGGCATCAATCATTAATAAGTTATGATGAAAAAATGCATTTAGGATGATGCATCCATCATAAATAAGTTATGCTGAAAAAATGCATTTAGGATGATGGCATCCATTATTAAAAGGTTTTGGCAAAAATATGCCCTTTAGATCATGGAATTACATTATTTTTTTCTTAATGACAATAAAATGCATTTTTACTGTCCAGGGAAACCAAAATGTGCATAAATAATGCACTTGCATAATGTGTGTTTATGTACAGGGTATCTCATATAAAATAAAATACTATAATTTTGGAGAAACCATAAGAGATACAATAAAAGTACTAAAAAAATACATTTCACTAAACAACTTCTGCATTTAACTTTTTCTTGTATCTCTTATGGTTTTTCCAAAATTATAGTACTGACCTGTACATAAACACGCATTATTTATGCACATTTTAGTTCCCTGGACGGTAAAAAATGCATTTTATTGTCATTAAGAAGAAAAATAATGCAATGCCATCATCTAAAAAGCATATTTTTGCCAAAACCTTTTTCATGATGGATGCCATCATCCTAAATGCATTTTTTCATCATAACTTATTAATGATGGATGCCATCACATTTTCTGCAACACGTGGCCCAATAACGGCCAATTGCCCATTTTGATATGTTTTTGATACCTTTTTGCCAATGCCTTGCCGGCAAAAAATGTTATATGGGATTCTATTGAAATGTTTTAATTTTTTAGCAACTTACCCTCCACAGCCCTGAGATTCCCTCATGAGTATAAACATCTTTAAAACAATCCACTAGACCAACATTTCCAGCAGACCCCTGAACTTGCATTCGCACTTTAAGTACATCAGTAGGGTTTGCTATCGCGCTAGAAAACGCTCCAGCTATCACAGCACAAACTATGTTAAGGCTCACGTTCTCCTTGCCTTTATTATGTTCTAAAATAATACTTTTGAGGGAGTAATAAGTGCCGAACTTAATGGTTCCATAAGTCGCCTGTCGTAATACTGCTGGCCAAATACTGCAATCAAATCAAAACAGACAGAACGGTTATAATAAATAACAATAAAAATGTTACATACCGGTTACAGAAAGGGGCCACTGTCCCATAATGGGAATTTTTGACCAGGACTTAGTCTAGAAAAAAATTATTACAACTAGATTTATGTAAAATATAAACTACGCTGCTGTACAGTATGGCCAAATTTCAGTTTTTTTTTATAGAATTTCTGTATGTTTTACATAAAAACTAACCCTCATTTGCGAGATTCAAAGTTCAAGCCAAACTTACTGGTGAAAACCGCAATTCTTTTATATAAAGATGATTTCTATTTATAAAGATGTTTTTATTTTGCAAAAACATTTTTGCAGCAACTTTTTCTGCAGATTGTAGATATCGATACCCTAATTCGCAAATCTTCTAACTCCATTTTCGTTTAAAATAAAAGTTAGTTACTTGAACTATTATAAGATCTAAATTAAAAAGAATTTCTATGGTTTCTTTACTTAAAATTACTTTAAAAACATTCATCTACGTAACAAATGATAAAAACTATATTTTAAATTATTTTAATATGATTTATAAAATATTTTTGTCTCTGCTGTAAAATTTTGTGGATATGGATTTAGCCGATTTGCGAATTAAGGTATCGATATGTTTTTTATTTTTTCTAAAGTGACATATTTTCAACTTTTTTTAATTTTAAATTGGACAGCCTGTATATTCCGCCTTCCTGTTTGAAGACGTGTTATTATAACCTGATCCAAAAGTTCTTAGAGTAAAACATCAACAGAATAAATTAGTTTACTCTTAATAAACTCTATAAATAAAAAAGTTATTAAGGATTTAAGTAAAACGCAATAAATTAAGAAACAAGCTGTAGCGCGAAATTGCGATTTTCACCAGTGTTTGAAATTTAAGCCACGCAAATAAGGATAAGTTTTTGTGAAAATTCTAAAGAAACATAACTTTTCTTTAAAAAAGCGTCGAATTTAGCCCACCTTGTACATAAAATTGTAGAATAGCATTTGATATAATGAATAGTTTATTAGTTTATCCTAACGTTTTTACCCAACAGTTAAGACTAAAATCAAATACAGAAGATTAATTTTTAAAAGTACGTAGGGTGTTCAGTAAGTTTTGAGATACTTTGTAACTAAACGGCGCAGGAAAGTAACATTGATGTTTTTTGTTTGTACATGTCATGAAATGTCGTAGTCCTACATAGTTATTAGTAAACTATCAGTTTTACGTCAGTTCGTGTCCAGCGATTTTAGCGCAATGGCGTCGTAGACGACTATCGAGTGCCGTGCAATTTTGAAATACAACTTTTCACGTGGGTTATCTCAAGAACAGTGTTTAGAAGAAATGAAGCCTATACTTGGTGATGACTGTCCATCTCGTGCGATCATATACAGATGGTACAAACAATTTCAGCGGGGCTCGTTTTCGCTTGAAGACGCCTCACTCTCAGGTCGACCGTGTGAAGTAGTTACCCCAGAAAACATATCTGCCGTCCAAAAAGCTATAGAAACAAACCGACGAATTACCTATCGACAGTTACAAGAGACATTGAACATAAGTTTAGCAACATTACACACGATCATACATGAGCACTTGGGTTTTAGAAAAATTTGTACTCTTTGGGTTCCACACAAGTTAACTCCCGAGCAGCAGACACAAAGAGTGAATTGGTGTAAAAAAATGATGTCCAAATTCCAGGAGGGTAAATCTAAAGACATAGTGTCGATCGTCATGGGAGATGAAACTTATCTTTATTTTCACGACGTTCGAACTAAACAACAGAATAAGATATGGGTTCTCGAAGGTGAAGAAACGCCGACCGAAGTTCGCAAATCAAGACCTGTAAAAAAATAATGATAGTTGTTTTCTTTGGTTTAAGAGGGATAATTGAACGTGTTGTGCTTCGAGAACAGAAGACCGTAAATGCTCTCTGGTACACTACAGTATGCCTTTCAAAAGTTATAGAAAAGTTAAGAGTGATTCGGCCAAACTCGCAACTCGCTAGCTGGTACGTTCATCATGACAATGCCCCACCTCATCGAGCTGAACTTACCAGTCAATTTTTGACAGATGCAGGCTTCAGATTTTTGGAACAACCGCCTTATAGCCCCGACTTGGCGCCGTGTGACTTTGGGTTGTTTCCTTTGTCAAGAACCAACTGAAAGGACCAAAGTTTAATACTGAAGACGCGCTACTGGAGGCCTGGGATAAAATATGCGCTGAAATTTCAAATGAAAAGTGGAAAGCTATTTTCAGTGATTGGTTGGTTAGAATGGAAAAGTGTATGCAATGTGGTGAAAACTATTTTGAAAAAATCAAATAAATGTACGTATATCTCAAAACTTTTCGAACACCCTACGTATTTATTTACATTTTTTAATCTGGTACAATAAGAATTTAAGGTAATTTTAGACTTATCAAAATTAGCAACGTCCTAACAGCGTTTACTATGATATATTTTTTTAAGTTGATCTGACCGGCGGTCACTTCCAGTTGACCACATAATTAATAATATGGTAATTTGTCAAAAGATGTAGTTTTAAATCATATACACACCACCTAAATTTTATTTTAATATTTTTAAGAAACAAAACGCCTAAGAGTTATCCGGTATAAGAGTTGATTTTTTGCCTATTTCTTTCTCAAATTTTATTTTAATATTTTTAAGAAACAAAACGCCTAAGAGTTATCCGGTATAAGAGTTGATTTTTTGCCTATTTCTTTCTCAAAAAATTCAGTGTTGCATCGTTGATAAAATTGATAATCAAAGTGAAACAAAATTTTATGGTAAAACCCCTGGAATAGTGAAAAAGTTAACGACTGTTAAATTTATCCATTATTATTGTGATCTTAAACATATAATGTGCCTCATTATCCCCAGCCATTACCCACGGCCGTCGTAAGGGGGTTTAAATGTTCATAAATAAGATCATTAGTATATGTTTTCGACAACATCGTTTTCTAAATACGACTTTTTAGCCAAAGTTACCATATTTTAGTCACATGTAAGTATAAAAATATCTATTAGGTTAGTAAAATAAACTAATAATTAAATTAATCACAATCGATAAAAAAAATTGCAGTAGGCTATTATATCGCATAGGCCATGGCTGATAAAAAATATGGGAACAATATTATTGTTTGTCAAGGAAGTTGTTTTAAAATATTTTCCAGTGATATATCAATAGTCATAGAAAAAGTATAGTATGCAACTCGCACTTACAGTACTCGCCTGCAGATCGTGCTGTAAAAGCCACATTCCGTGCTCGTCCATAATATACTCTTCCTTAACATCATTTATTTTACATGTTATTTCATTCATAGGTTTCAACCTTTTTATTCAGAACTTTTAATTATGTAAATACCAACACTTTAATCAAAGCCTAGAAAAAATTAATTACTTGGCAAAGCTTTGAAGCATATTGGGAAACTTTAATATCCACGTGGACTTGATGTCTAGATGTCCAATCCTCTGCCAAAACTTATAAGCCGTTAACCAATTAGAAACGTTATACGCCAGGGTTTCAAGAATAGCATTTTTTTTTTGTTTTAAGGTGTTAAATTTTTTAAAAACCTAAAAAGTGTTTTAGAAATTAAAACACTTTTTTAGTAAAATTTAAAATTAAAAATAATAAAAAAGTGGCAAAAAGTCAGTGGCGTACATTTTTTGTCAATAATATCTGCGATGCTTTCTACGACGCCACAGGTCTCACTAATTAAAATTAGGCACTGGCTAAACGACCACCGGCGGTTTTGTTCACTTATAAGATAAAAGCCGCCGTCCGGCGTTTTCTATTTATATATATATATATATATATATATATATATATATATATATATATATATATATATATATGAAAACCGCCGAAAATTCAAATTCATTTGTAATTTCCGGCCGTTCTTACTTAGCCGTGAACTTAGTGAAAGCCGCCGTTCGGCGATTTTGCTAATAAAAACCATTGAAAACCGCCGGAAAAGAGTAAAGTAGTAGTAATACATATTTTTTTCTAAACCCCGTGTTTTTCTTTTGTGACTGATTTTTCGTAGTTTTGTTTTCAGTTATCAGAACAGATAGTATGTTTTAGGCTGTTTTAAGAGGACAAATGGACCAAACATTTTTAAAATTTTAAAGGCATTATGAGAAAACTGGTCACATGGTGCAAAACTAAGAGATACCGAATGTTTTTCCGATTGGTACTGGGCGAATTATAACTAAAAAGTACTTTTACTTTTAAAGATAGAACAAAAAAAAGTAAGGTTATTTTTGCCGAAAACGTTTCGTTTTCAAGATATCCATTATCAAAGTTAAAAAACGAACTATCCTTATTTTCACTATATTCCCCCTCTCTTTGCACACAATTCCTGATGCTAAAGTGGCACACAATATTTGAGTTTCACCCTTTAAAACCCCGTTTTTCCAAGTATATTACAGATTTTATTAAATAAATTGCAAAAAGATTTACTTTAAACACGCGGCAACCATATACAGTGTGGCCCATTAGGTATGCAACTAATGGAAAACTTTTTTAATTGCAATTTGTCAGAAAATTTTATTCTTCATAATAGTTGGTGCATTGTCCGAAACTGTATTAGCAGTAGTTAGTTTAATTAAAAGTTTTATGATATACAGGGTAGGTCAAAAATATTAAAAACTGTTTAAGAGTAAAGTACCCTTATTTCTAAAAATACAAAAAAATTGTAAATAGTAAAGTTATTTAAAATTAAAAGTTATGCCCAAATACCAAATCATGGCCTCCTATTAAGGTTTTTTTTTAAATTTTAATTTATCTGTTCTACAATTTTAAACAAAAATTTTACATGGTAAAAAATCAAAATTCATATGCATTCCTACGTGGTTGGGTGCACTAAAATTGATCGTGACGAATAAAAATAATTTCAACCCCTGGTCACCTTCTAGACCGCCCCAAAACCTCCCCAGGGTGGTAAAATCTAACAACGAAATTACTATCCAGTAATTTATTATCTTCAGTGCAACCGGATAGTTTTCAAATTTAGGGACTTATATTATATCATCGAATGCCAATTTTAGATATAATTGCACCTGTGTATTACTTCCGGTTTAACCGGATTTGATATTTTAAATAAAACACCCTGTATATTTTTTAGGATTTGAATTCTACAAGCCATTCCTGATATAAAACCTTAAATAAATCCATAACCTAAGTTTTTTGGTTTTGGAGAAAATGGCATTTAAAAATGTTCAAACGACAGCACAATATGCAGTTTTATGGGAAAACAAATAAAAATCACAAAAATTTAAAATGCTTAAAATAGTTCTTTTAAAAGACTCTACCTTTAAAGACCATTATAATACTACTTCCTGTTTAACCGGAAGTGCTTTAAGAATTGAACTTCTAAGTATGATAACCCTGGTAATTTTATTATGTAAACTGGCTGAAAGGAAAGGAGTTTTTAACAATACTTGTTTACTAGTTTCGCGGTCAACTGAAAAAACACACATTTAAAAATTATTATGTCCAAAACAACGTTTTTTTTTAATATCTCTTGTTATATTATACATTGGTAAAGAGCTTATAAAAAGGCCTTTTTAAAAGTGTCATAGCCAACTATTGTTTCTATTTAAAAAAATGTAAGGTAATGCCGTAGGTCAAAAACGGACTATTAAATTAAATACCGAGTTATACCTTTCTATTAAGAAGATAATTATCTACAAGTTCCCTATTTACACTTTATTTTTCTATTTCCAATATTAATTGAGCTACGGAAGAAAAAAATGGACAAAACGTTGTTTTTGAAATCCAGTAAACCATGATTATTTTGAACGAAATAAAAAGTGATTTAAACTAAGCTGTAAAAATACAATTCTTTCCCCATTTAACCATCTCTGTGAAAAAAAACTGTGCAGTTAAAACTGTACAGTTATACCTGATTGCCTCACACACGCTCAGGTCTTAGGTCTACCTGAATAAAAAACTGTACCTGAGCGTCTGTGGCCGGCGTTAGAGTTTTTATACGATGTTTACCTCACCGTTTTGTTTAAACTCATAATGCCCAAATTTTTGATATAAGACAATTTTGTTATTTTTCAAAAAGTAATAGGTTTATTGATTTAAAAAAATTGACTGCATGGCAACTATAGTATTGGTTGCGAATAAAAATTTGGTACATACAAGTTTACACAAAAAAAAAATGGACAAAAAAGCTCGGTGCTCTCGAGTTGCTAGACGTACACAGATAAAACAGATTAAGATTGTTGAATTCCTAGACTGACATAGTTGTGTTGCTAGACGGGAGAATGATTGTGCTCCTAGACGTGACCTCATTACGGGCAGGTAAAAACCCAACATCACAAACTTTATAAGTATTCCTCATACAGTCATTATTATTATAACATAAAAGATGGTTTTCGGTACTTGTTACTTCATATTACTTTAATATTTTTTACCGAAGATAGTAGTTTAGGTAAGGGTCATGGTTAGTTCTGGTAAGTTAAATCCTTTTTTTATTCCTTAATCAAACCTAAGACAAAGACACACTTAATAAATTCATGATTATCATGACCTTATCTTAAATGAAAATTAGATTATAGTTTTATAGGTATTTTAACAATCATTAAGTCCATTGTTAGTCCGATACAAACACAAAGGCATAAAAAAATTCAATTAGTAAATAACCATGTAGGTTAAGATAAAAGTCAGAAAAAATCATAGTAACATTATTAATAGGTCTTGGTTTTTTTACCTGGTTATGGCTAAAAGTCTATGTTCCAGACAATTTTACTTTTTTTAGGTAACATCTATCCTACCAATTTTCTTACTTACGACTTACCCTGAGTACAATGACGAAAATCCTTCTTGCCTAAATATTTTAATAACACAATCTACCATTCCATTATATTTCAGCTTTGAATGATTCTTATCCAACTTTTGACCCTGGATTTGTAATCTTGTTTTCGTCGTGTCAATAGGGAAAGTACCTGAAAAAAAAACATAGTGATGAAACAATAAAAACAAATTAAGTCCTAGCGAAATGGTATCATTCTACCATGTTAAATATTTTTTGCATTTTAGGAGAGAAATGATGTAACAATATAATCATTTATTTGACTAATTAAAAATAAACTTAAAAGAAAGTTAAAATTGCATTATAAAAAAAGTTATAAACATATTACTAAATCAAACTTTTTAATGGTAGGGGAGCCCAAGAGGGGATTTGGGGATTTGCTACAGCGCGGCAGATTAATATACCGAAGAATACCTTGTACCCTTACCTCCACTAAATATGAGCCCCGTATACAGAGCCGATCATAAAAAACAAAAATATATTCATCAAAAATTGTCGTGCGCGTCAATTTAAGATAGGGTGAGTTAATTACATGCTTAACAGTGTATATTCCACTAGGCTGACAATTTGAGAGTGACAAAAAAGTAATTTTGACAGTTTCGATCGTGGCAATTTTTTTTATTTTGAAGAATAATAATTAAAGGGTAACGAAAAATACATATATAATTCGATACGTTTCGAACGATTTCCACAAGCCGAAATAACACCAATATTTTTATGGCATATTTAAAAATCTGTAGCTGCTTCCCTCACCGTAAATGAATACATTATATTACAGTTTTTTTCTTATCATCCAAGCTTTGCAACCACTGATCTCGATGGATTGCCAATGTTATAACCTGCGCGAAACAAAAGTTACATTTCATGGGCGAAAAACCAGTTTGTGCGCAAGCCAGTTGAGGGTAAACACACCCGGCCCCAAACAAACTATCCGCATTAAAGGAAAGAATTTGTTGACGGCGTCCTGGTTTTCTGTTCGAAGTACGGTAGCTAATGAGTGCTGGTGTTTGTATTTTGCCACGGCTTTTAAGTGCGCATGTTCGTCCACCCACTTCGCGAGGTCGTAAAATCCGAAAAATGCTTCTTGCCACTGCGGATCTAAATGTAGGTTATCTATGTTTGCAACCCAATAGATCTCTCTGACGCTCGACTAAATCCCCATTTAGCATCGTGGGCTCCCCTACTATAAAAAATATTAACCTTTATGAATATACTGTTTTTTCGGAAAAAATAATATTTTCCAAATTATAGCTTTAATCGCTACTTCGTTATCCTTACCAAAGAATACAAATTCATAGAACCTCACAAGTGGGATTTCAACGTACCCTGAAATGTTAGTACCTACCGTGACTACCAGATAGCGAAAGTAGTACAAACGACCAATAGAAACTCGACATGGGCATCGACCAATCTTCTGATTGGTCCGGTTCCAACTTTTACTTGTTTATTAACACCTTTTAAATGCAACGCGTAAGATAAATGAAACATGTGTATGATTTAACGAACAAAAAAAGGATTCAATAATGATAACTGTTACTGTCATACATCTCATAGGTTTAAATATTTTAAAGGTATAATAATTATGTCCAATGTTTAATATATTTTTAATCGAACAGGAAATATAATTTTTTAATTTATTATGTTTTTTAGTTTACAGTTAAATTAATACATAAAAATATAGGCATTTTTAAGATCTAGTTTACGACAATGGGCAATATGAATAAAAAAAAGCAAATGCTTTTGCTTATAAGTAAAATGTATTGATCATAATATAGAAATAAAGAAGGATTTACTTCAAACGTATGAGCATTTGCTTACAAGTGCGAGTATTTACTTATAGAGAAGTTCAGAAATTCAGTAGCTTCAATTTTCTACAAGTAAATACTGCACTTGTAAGCAAATGTTCATACGTTTGAAGTAAATCCTTCTTTATTTCTATATTATAATCAAACATTTTACTTATAAGCAAAAACATTTGCTTTTTTTTAAATTCATATGGCCGATGTTTTATAATTTTTGGCACGAAATCGAACTTTATGATTTTTAATATAAATATTAGAAATCACAAACAAAACAACCCAAAATTAACAAAAAATAAGTCAGGAAATAAAAAATTTTTAGTATAATTTGTATAAAGCTTGAAGGAAAATTAAAAATAATGATTGAACTTTTAATTGTACATAAGCGACTTTACTAGAAAAATAACTAGTCCAAAACTTTTTTTCTCTGATGATACTAAATATTTCCAAACCTATTGATATCACATAACAGAAATATAAAAATTTAGACTAGTAAGTGAAAAATAAAGTTTAATGAATTAATAAAATGCACTTTTTACATGTCAAACAATAAATAATCTACAAATTAAAAACGATTTAAACAACGTAGTTCTTAAAAAATAATAAACAACAAAGAGATTTAGATATATTTATAACGCATAATCTAAAATGGGAGTCTCATATCCTTGACATTAAATTCCATTAAAAGCATTCCATATCACAATCCCAATTCTATGGTTTTTCGTTGTCGCTACATCTTGCCGCCATACTAATAGCCCTAAAAGCCGTACTTAAATTATAATTTTTGGAAATAGACATTCTTAAGCAAACTACCTTAATTTTTATATACAATGTGTCTCTAAAAGGTGCGAAAAAAGCTTCCACAGATTCCTGAGGCTAAAATATAAGCACATATAACGATATAACCCAACATGCCTTAGTCCAAAAGTGGATGATTTCGAGATACAGGGTGTCAAACATTTATTCTGGTTTTAGTTTATATAAATAATTTTGTTAATAATGTGCCTATTATCATAATTTTGGTTAAAGGGGTTTTGGGAGGTGAGAAATACGAATCTGCTATCAATTTTATTGTAAACTATAGAGGGCGCTACCTGCGCTATTTTACCAAAATTAAAATGAAATAACTTATTTAAGCCACTCTGTATGTAACTTTTAGATACAAATCCTTATTTTTATATATATTACTAAAAAGATATACGTGGTAAAAGTTGATTTAAGCAGTCGATTTTAAGATATCTGCTTTTTAAACAATCATTTTCTGTTTGGCCAGGTCTAAGCTGTACAGGGTGTTTCAAAATAAGATGGTAATCTGTAAGAGTATGAATCCTTAGGTGATTTTAAGAAGAAAAGTTTAATAAACCTATGTCCTAATGTCTTAACTTCTGAGATACAGAGTGGTAAAAAGCATATTTTTAAATAATTTTATCACCCTGTATCTCAAATGCTAAGCCATTTAGGAGATAAGTTTATTTATACTTTTCTTCCTAAAATCACCTAAGGATTCATACTCTTAAAGATTACCATCTTATTCTGAAACACCCTGTATAACTTAGACATGGCCAAACAGGAAGTAAACTTGTTTAATTCGGATATTTCAAAAACGGCTGCTTATTTCAACTTTTACCACGTATACCTTTTTTATCTAGAATATGTTAAAGAATAGGGATTTGTATCTAAAAGTTACATACATAGTGGCTTAAAAAGTTATTTCGTTTTTAATTTTGCAAGATATCGTAGGTAGCAGATTCACATTTCTCACCTCCCAAAAACCCCTCTAGCCAAATATTGTGACAATACACCAATTATCATCAAAATTGTTTATAAAAACTAAATCAAAAAAAAAAATGTTTGACACCCTGTATCTCCGAATTCATTCACTTTTGGACTAAGGCATGTTGGGTTAGATCGTCACATTTTAGCCTCAGGAATCTGTGGTAGCTTTTTTCGCACCTTTTAGAGACACCCTATATAAATAGGATAAAGTAACACAAAAGGAGTTTTTTATTTTCAATAGAAGTGGGTCGTTTACGACTGATCCCGATATTTTAGACTGGGATCCGTTTGAATGCGACCTGTGTTGTTCGCACTAAAGGAAGATTAAATATTCTTAAATAATTTTGATCACCAATAAATTGAACAAAATAAATTATTCATTTTACAATTATATTAAAATTTTATTTTCTTCATTTGAAAGCATAACGAAAACTACAAAACGCCCATGTGTTACCACATTATTCGGAATAAACAACAACTACACAATAATGTCCAAAAACGATATACAAATTTTATTTTTCTGTCGTGAAAGGAAAAACAGTTATAGTGGAACCACCTGTGAGAAACACCCCCAAAAACTGATAATTTAAAGGGTGTCCCATTTAAGATAAGTAAGTTGGAACAAACTTTCGTCACTGTCAAAATATTTTACTCGTCACCTACTAATCTTTGCTTCAGAGGAGGCGAATGTTTCGTCATACCTTGTTGTTCTCTCTTTAGAGCATCTAAACCAAGAGAGATAAAAAATTACGTCACTGAGGTAAGTCTGAGAGAATTTGTTAGTAATCAATTAAATGTCAACAACTGTCGTAATCATTTTTCGATATTTTAAACATCTCAACTATTTTTATTAATTTTTATGTAAAAGTTGAGTAAATAGGAAAATATAAGTCTTTAGTACCTATGTTTCGAACTAACCGACAATCCAGACCTATTTTACTGTACTGTGAACATGTGCTTAACATGCAAATTTGGTGAACGGAAATTATTCCTGCAGCGTAAATTGTTCAAAACAATTTTAAATGTTAGGTGCTGTTTTGTGATTTAAATATTTGATTACTGTGAAGTGTTAGTATTTTTATTATAGGTCGTTATTATTAAATATGCCGCAACGATATACAGAAGCCGAACAAGTTCTTATTTTGAAGATGGTAAAGTATTTTCAAATCAAGAAAAAAAAGCTCTATTACCAGTGATTGAGGTATTTAATGTAAGTTAAAAATATTTTAACTCCCATAAGTTTAAAGTTTTATAAATTAAATAAAGTAGTTAAATAAATATTCTTACGTCTAAATTATAAAGTCAAAATTTTTCTTTATGTTTAAATGTCACAATACACGACCGGCCGGCCCTAATCCGGATATGACGTCAGGTAATGTTACGAACATTCACCTTCTCTGAAACAAAGTATAAACCTACAATGTTACCAAATTTTTGAACATTTCCAAAGCCTACTTTTTAAGAAGTCAGTTGCCGCAGTTCGTCGTTATACTTAGACACCCTGTATATTAAAGGCGCGTCAAAACTTGATACCATTTGTAAATTTAAATTTTAATTTTTCTAATTATCACAGCATGCGACTTAACATGTAAAACTGTACAAACAAAAAGTAAGATCCTAAGTATCATACACTAAATAAATGATCAGAGCACGTGCTTTTCTAATGGCTCTGTTTATTAGATAAATATTATATTTACTTGTTCGTATTTAGTTTAGCACACCTGTCTGTGGCAATCAGTTATAACTGCAATGAATCATTCTTAACAAAAAAATCTACATATTTAACGCCGGGCACACACACTCAGGTCGACCTGACAGGTATACTTGTACAGTTTTAACTGCGCAGGTAGACCTGAGTGTGTGTGTGGATAAACTGTTAAGGGTGTCTGGATTTCGTTCCAATTGCAGAGTATCTTGGTTAATATGGAAATAGAGACTTGGGTTTTCGCGAACTGTTGTTAATTTTTGATGAAACAAAAGATGACACTTAAAGATCATGGCCCTCTTCGCTTCTGACATACAGGGCGAAATTCATATTTTCCCATTTTCGGACCCCTCTCGTATTTTAGTTGTCTTGTAACTATACAAGTAAAAACTGATATTAGTAGATATTTTTACGTAGAATCCAGTGGTGTAGTTAGATTTTAAAAAAAATATTTTTTGAAATATGAACCAAACATATGATTTTTTTAATGGTACACCCGTATATTTTTTATTCATTAAATTATAGGTGATGAAAGCTTTTTAAAAATGAATAGCACTTAATAGTTTTTTTATATTCATAAACCCTCTGTATCTCAAAAGTTAAGACGTTAAGGGCATATGTATATCCATATGAAGCTTTTTTCTTCAAATGAGTCTAAGAATCACCCTCTTAAATGTTAGCATGTATTTAGAGAACACCCTGTATTTAAATTCCGTAAACCCTAACCTAAGTGTGTATGCCCGGCACAAAGTTAAGATTCCACCAAATAACAGCTTTGTTCGCGGGTTTGATTCTGAACCGGTTCTGGGACTATTCGCATGCGCAGTGAAAAAGCAGCGTTCGCGGTTAGTAAAATCCTGAATTTTTAGTAACAGTTCTGTGTTCGCGGGTTACAATGGAATCAGTTCGTTACCGGTTCGTAACCTATTTAGCAGTCCTGAAATTTTTGTTGGAACTAAAAGTTCAGTTCGGAATTTCATGCGCATTGTCGACATGGTCAGCTGTTTTCTGTTTTTGTGGTACAGAAATAAACAGTTTATTTGTTTCTGCCACTTTTTATGCGGGTTAATATACCTGTTGAATATTTTTTATATTTTTGTGATTCTGAGCGTAAAAACAAATTATTTTTAATTGTATTCCGTATGAATGTATGTATGCAATAAAATAAATAAAGATTTAATTAAAAAATATTGACAATTTTACAAGATTTTACCATTTCTTGTTGTTTGAATTTAATCTTTAGTTAAATACACATACTTATGTTAAAAACGAGAGGAGGCAGGGAATCCCTCGTCTTCCGCCGAGAGACCTCGAGTGGCTTTCGACAGTATAACAATTTACCATTTTGATTGAATTTTTTTGTGTAGTATCCAATTTAACCATGAAAAATCCAAACCAAAAGGCTGGGTTAGAATACATCCTCAGCTGTATAGAAAATCGTTCGCGGTAAATAAAAATTCTGAACTAATAAATAACTAGACATGCGCTTTAAAACAATTCTAAACCAGTTCGGTTCTGGTTCAGAATCAGTTCATTACTAGACCCGCGAACAAAGCTAACATGTTTGTCGTTTCATATAAGCAAAGTACAGACTTTCCCAATGTTAAGGCAAAATGCACTGATATTTTTTTGCGTTAAAAATAAAACGATGTTAAAAAACTACGCTGCCAAACTTCAGGACAGGATTCGTTGCATAATTATAAGATAAAAGGTTTATAAAAACATGGGTCCGCTAATTCTTCGTTCTCAATATACAGGATATACTTTAAAAATGCTTTTTCATAAATAAATATCTTAAACGAATCGTTTATTTCGGAAACAAGCCAACCGGCATTTTTGGCGAAAATAAAATTTACAGCGATTTTTAATTTTATTATGTAAACTCACGTTTTATGTAAAAATCAGTCATTTATCATGGGCCTGCGTATGTTTAATTATATGAAAAAAATTGTATTCAAGCGACGGTATAGACGGGTCCACATATAATTCATTCTGAAAGCGATGCCGCCAAGTACACAAAAATGATAAAGTAAAGAAACCCTTTTGTGAACAATGATTTATTGCAGGTAAAAATATTTAACCCGAAATGTTTCTAGTACCACGCATGTGCCACCGGTTTTATAGTAGGACAGAGGCGAAATAAGAGAATGTTTTTTAAGTAGGTGATACATGTTTTAGCAATATATTTTTTGTAATGTAATGTAATCAGGCTCTATCCGAGGCTATGTGCATTCGAAAAGGTTTGTTTACTTTATCATTTTTTGTGTATTTTGCGATATTGCTTTCAGAATGAATGAAATGTGGACCCATCTATACATAATGTGTTTCTGAACTAAATTTTATGATCATTCTTTGGTAACCCTGTATATTTACTTCACCAAACACCTCTTGTTATAATGAGCATGCCAAAATAGTCCCTCTAAGTTAGTAAACAGACCATTTTACTGACCAAAGATAATACAGGGTGGTTAAGATTTAAAAAATATATATTTTTTTACCACTGTGTATCTTCAAAGTTAAGACATTTATACCATAGGTTTATTTAAACTTCTCTTCTTAAAATATCCTAAGAATTTACAGTCTTAGAGATAAGCATCTAGTTCAAGAACATCTTGTATAGCTTAGTCCTGGCCATAGAGAAAATTATTTTTTTAAATCCAGATATCTTAAGAACAGTTGCTTAAATCAACGTTTACCAAGAGGATCATTTTATGCCAAATATAATAAAGAATAAGATTTTATATCTAAAAATTATATACAGAGTGGCACAAAAACCTTATTATATTTGTAATTTGTGCACGATATCGCAGGTGGTGTCATTTAGAGTTTATGATAAAATTGATAGCAAATTCTGATTCCTCACCTGCCAAAACTCCATTAAGCCAAATATTTTGATAACACACCCATTACTAATACAATTATTTATAAAAAAACTAAAACCAGAACAATTTTTTTAACACCCTGTATCTCCGAAATCATCCAGTTTTGGACTAAAGCAGTGTTTTTCAACCTGTGGGTTTTTAGGAGGGTCGCGAGAGGTCGAATGAACTACCTGAAGAAATAAAATCAATGAAGTCTTAAAATACAGATTTATTAAGAAAAGAGATATACTAGTAAACATCAATAACAATAACGACTTAACAAAAAAAATCAAATGCCTACTTATTCATTCTAATGCGAAGGTTGCGCTTGTTTTTAATTGATTGACTTTTTCTATCTTAAACCCATTTTTGCTACCATGAGAATTAGGTTGTTTTCTAAATTTAGGCGATTTCTTTGTTCTGGTTAGTTCTGGTTTGGACCATTGATGAAAATGTCAACTGGCACACATACGAAGTGGCAAATGGAACATTTTAAGGCCTCAGTAGTAAATTCTGGGTATTTTGTTTTTTTTTTTATCCAAAAGGTATCCAAATTGGCAGATTTGAATGCCGTGTGTAACATCTCAGATTTTCTTTAAGCTTAGTTGGTAAACTTGGGGATACATTTATAGCTGCACTTAAAAACGGATTTAAGATCCACCTTTTCAGTGTTTGCCCATATCTCTTGTACAATTCTTCTTTCAAATTATTTAATAAGGTTTTTTATTCCAGCTATATGTATATGCATTGACTTCTTCATTGAAAGACTGTGTCGATAAATATGATTCGATTTTTTTTTTTTTTGATTTAGGTATAGACGATGACAACAAGTCATTTTTTTTGTAAAGCTATGGATTTTGTCTTTTCAGTGATGACTGAAGATTTTTATTCAAGCTATTTAACTGCTTAAATAAGTCAGAAATAAAAGCTAATTTTAAAAGAAATTCCGCAACAAATCGCATGTTTGCGGCGCCACCTGTGTCACACCTCACTCGGCGGATTCGATGTAAGGCCCAATATTATAAAAGTGTTGGTAAACGGTACAGAAAAAATCTTAGAATTTAACTGAAGTTTAAAAATTAAAAATAAACGCGAACAATTTATTTTCTTCAAAAATATATTGTTTATCTTAAGTTTAAGCGGTACTGGAGTACCAATTTCGAAAGCTCAAGTTTTAAACATACGTTTTACGCAGAGGCGCACTTACATGTTTGCCGCCCGTAGGCTATTTTATTTTCGCCGCCCCTTTCTTCTTCTTTTTTCCTTCAGAAATATTTTTGAAGAGCAAAAAACGTCTGCCGCCCCCTAAAAATGCCGCCATAGGCTTCAGCCTACTCAGCCTTTTGGTAAAGGCGCCACTGGTTTTACGATAGTTTGACATAATAATACCGACCTAAGAAAATTTGTTTTTCATACTACATTATGTAGGTATTTATATTCAAATCCTTAATATGAAGACGCATAAAAATGTATGTATGGATTGAATATTTGTAGCATAATAACATGTAACATAAAAAAACGTAAAGAACAGGGGGTCGCGAAATATTTTTTCCTACTAGGGGGGTCGTGTCCCGAAAAAGGTTGAAAAACACTGGACGAAAGTAAATTGGGCTATATCGTCATATTTTAGCCTCAGGAATTTGTGCTAGCATTTTTTTCCGCACCTTTTAGGGATAATGTATTTTATTGTCGAAACAAGTCAAGTGCAAAAAGATTTATTTTTAAAACACAAAATATAAGTATTACAGTGTTAATACAAATAACATCTGTTTTGGGAAGTTTATTAAGTACTAGTCTATTTTTTTAGGCCAAAATCTTTATTATTTTTAAAGATAGGAAGTTTTTTGTCATTTAAGGAAAATTTAATAAAGTGCACTTAGCAGGTTTCTGAAACAAAGGATTCAAATATCCTTTACCCAGTGTCGTTGTAAATTGACGATCTTATTTATAGTATACGGGGTTAGTTTAGTATTAACTTGATTAAATTTATTAAATGCCAAAGTCGATTGATGAGATAAGGTCACGACATTCGCCATATTGGCTAGCGCGGCTGTGACGTCAAGTCGGGCCATTTTCGGCCATGTTTGATTTTAGGCAGATCAGTGGCGTAGAATTAAGGAGAAAACAAAAAAGAACTGTATGTTGTAAACAAAATTTATTGGATTATTTTAATAGGCATAACCTAAAACAAAAACATAAATGTGGTTTAAATATTGAAAATTAAAAATTATCAAAGCGACGACAGGACAATGAGGTACCTGGCGGAGCAAAACATTTTCCATGGTTCCGGAAGTCAAAAACCATTTTAAAAACTTTGTATACAAGGTGTCCGCTAATGAATGGTACACAGAAAAACCACAGATTCCTTATGCCAAAATAATAAGATTTAACCAAACATACCTAATATCCAAAAGTTTATAATAAGGAAGATACGGGGGTGTCATAGTAAAAAGAAAAAGTAAATTTATTTCGATAATTGTTCCCCCTTTTTAAATATCTTAATAAAACGGTATCTCGGGGTTTTTAAACATTACCTTTTCAGATCGAATATTAATTTTTGTGTGTAGACTAGAGGGCGATGGGTACACTATCTAAAATTCTCTAAAACTACCCAATTTTTGTTACTACTCTGTATGTATAACTAGTAAGCTTCTCTATGCTTTCTGCACAAAAAAGGTATACTTAGTAAGAATCGGTCTTGACAACCGTTTTTAAGGTATTCACGTTTTAGTTGTTCAGTGCACCCTAAAGTATGTACCTTCAATAACATCGTATTAGCTATAATTACAACTGCTCAGATATAAATAGCTGATAGCTAAAAACTCCTGGATGGAACATGGCCGTTTTATTAAAATGTTTAAAAACATATCAGAAATTATCGAAATGCATGACTAAAAATATTTATATCCCTTTAACACCCCGTATCATCCTTATCATTAAGTTTTGGACATAGGTATGTTTGTTTAAATCCTAAATGGGTATTTTCGCATAAGAAATCTGTGGTTTTTCTGTGTACCATTAATTAGCGGACACTCATAAGTATCATTTGTATATAAAAACACGAATGACTGAAAACTATTCGACTAAACACTATCAAAATATCTAAAATAAAACGAGTCCGAACCAATAATATGTGAAGTCTCTAAACTAACCAAAAACATTAACAACTGGAAATCCTTGCAAAATATACAACCAATATGAAAATGGCAAATTTCCACAGTTTTTACCAAACAAAGCTTCGACAAGGTACGACTCTGTCATCAGCTGATAATGCTACCAACTTTGAACTGAACTGCCAACCGAAATCGATATTCTCACACCCTCACGTCCCTGACAAAAGCAATCACCGGTCTTGCTTATGTCTAAACCCCTTCTCATAAAGAAACTCTGTTAAATGCAAGGGCGTGTGGAGAGACACCAAAACGAATATTTATGACAAACAAAAATACTGACTTTTGTGCCTTATTAATTAATTCTTAATTATTATACATTGTTTCGATTGAGCTAATAAAACTCCAGTTTTTTTATCTCTTAATATTTTTTCCTATCCTGCTTAGTTTTCAATAAAAATAAATGCCCTATTGCATTCCCCTGGACTCTCATTTTTAGCTGCCAAATTACATTAAATAATTTAATGACGATACTTTAGACAAATGGTAAAATATGTGTTTGCATCATGACATTTTCATCATGTAGCTCAGAAATTCTTAAAACGTCATTACATTTTTTAAGTAGAAATCTCTAAAAATGACATGTGAGGTGTCACTATATTTAGAATGTCATTTCCTATCGATATTAGATAAAATATACCGCTGGTACCGTTTAAAATTAAAAGTAGCAAAACTTTCCGATTTAACCGAAGAGAATAAATGTGAATAAATTAACCATTGCATATTTGTATCATATTATATCGACACACCAAATTTCATTTTTGTATTACAAAAGGCAAATAAGTTATAGGAGTGAACCTCCTCTTAAAAAAACTTTGCTCATGGGCTGCAATAAATTTAAAAAATTAATGGAAGGCCGTCCGCACACATCCTACTTTTTAATCGGATGATCAGACACGATTCTCGAATACGATTATCTGAAGGTCGAATAATCATAGGTTTTTATGACCGCGACGCATACATCCGATTCGATTTTAAATCGGACGTCACGTCAAACATGTCATAAATCGGTCAACTTTTGGATCATCTGTCAGATCCGATTAAAAGTGGAATGTTTGCGACCAGCCTTAATAATAACGTGTCAGAACGGGAAAATTTATTTTATAAAAAAATGTATTTATCTGCAGCTATCTCTTAAAGCATTTGTTATATTTTTTATTTGACATTTCTCAGTGGTTTACACAAAACACTCTTTTCGTTTTTAAGGTTTTTTTCAATTTTTTCGCGATATCTTTCGAATGATATGACCCCATGTTTATAAAGCAAACTAACCTTTTGTTTTGAACAAGAAATCACCTCTTTAAATTATTCGCATATTTTTAAAAATACTTTGTATAAACAACAAGGCAGAAAATTAAAAAACATAATTATATTTGTGCTATATTTTTATTTTTATCATTTTGGGTTAGAAAAATATTGTAAATATTTATAACGTAATTTAAATAATAAAAATTTCACAATTTACATAAATTATATTTATCCCCAGCAAAGATTATATTATACGTCTGATCAGGGGTTACAATAATATGACCCCTTTAAATAATTATTTCTGATTATCCGAATAAATATTTTTAAATATTAACCATGAACTTACTAAAGAAAAAGCTAAAATTTTGTTTTTGATTAGAAATACTAGTAATTAGCTAATTTAACTTAAAATTTCCACTTCAAATTGCATAAGGTTATTTTAATAAACAGAAAAATTTTAATTTTATTATTTGGGCTTATTTTCGTCCCGCTAAAACAATAAGCACTGCCAAGAACAACGGTTGTTTTGAGAGGAGTGTTTAAAATTCCTGCAAATTTCCTTACTTATCAATTATCAATTTAATCTTTATCGATTTTTGGTTTATTATTGTTTTTTAAATATACAGGGTGTCTGGAAAGGTGAGATCAAAAATGATAGAGGTAATAGAGTGAGCCAAAATAATGTTAGTACTTCATATAAAAAAAGTTCTATCACGCTTCGTTAGGGAGATACTGACCTTCAAAGTTGGTATTGAAAAAAACTATTTATAATTATAACTTAGGAACTGTTGCCACAGTACCAATTATATTTGGGCTACAAAGTAACCTTATAGTAATGCTTCTTTCCATTGGTAAACGGCTGTTCAGTAAGAGTGTTTTTTTTTCATTTATTGTATGCCTTTTTAACACTGGTTACAAATTCGACGTTTTGCTTTGACCGCATTTTTGTAGAAAGAAGGTATACCTTATTTAAATCAATATCTTGGACCGTTTTTCCTAAAATCGCATTTTAAGTCCAGACATACCAGCATTTTGTAAATAATAAATTTTTAAAATATGGTAAAATTCTTAAAAACAAATTATAACTGTATTAAAAAATTTAAGGGGCTCACAAACACCGTTTTTAATAATTTTACCACATTTTAAAAATTTTATTATGAAAATGTATTTTTTTATTACATACAAAATACTGTCTGGATTTAAAATGCGATTTTATGAAAAACGGTCCAAGATATCGATTTAAATGAAGTTTACCTTTTTGTACAAAAATGATAAAGGAATTAAACGGTCAAAGCAAAGCAAATTTGTCACTAGTGTTAAATATGCATTCATTAAATAATAAAAAAAAAGTAGCACCCTGTATAATTCCGACTTACTGAACAGCTGTTTACCTATGGAAAGAAGCATTATCATTGGTACTTTTAATTAAGAATTTTATGCAAAAAATACAGTGAAAATAAAGATAATTTGATTTTCAACTTTGATAATGCATATGTATGTGGAGAACGAAACGTATTCAGAAAAAAATTCTCGGATTCGTGATAAGCGCCCTGAAAATCCCAGTATACCGATTTCTTAAAAATCGGAGTTGCCCTAACTTTCTAGAAAATTGCCTATTGTTTTAATAAAAATAACTTATTCAATTAAAAATTATTCATGTTAGCAAAATTCTAAACGACTCAAAATTAAAGACATTAATTCCTAATAGGTGAAAATTTTAATAGTCAGTCCTATTTGCAAGCTTAGTAAAATATTTGAAGAAAATTGGCGTACAAAGATCATAGTGTGGCAACATTTTTTTTTTTACTTTAAAGGGGCATTTGTAACAGTAGATAGAAAGTTTTACTACAAAAATGATTAAGTACAATATAGTAGGGGAGCCCACGATGCTAAATGGGGATTTACTCGAGCGTCACAGAGACCTATTTGGTTGCAAAGCTTAGATGATAAGAAGAAAATGTTATATAATGTATACCTTTTGATCGGTGGAGGAAGCGGCTATAGACTTTTAAATATGTCAAAAAAATACTTTTATTATTTTGACATAATAAATACAGATAATGATGGTGGATAGAAATAAAACGAATTATTATTTGAGTACTAAACAGCAAAAAATATTATGAAATTTAAATTGATTATAGTATAAAAATAATGGTATCCCAATGCTGAATTACTAAGAAGGGTAAACATGATTAAAGTCATGTATTACCACAATTTTAGATTATTTAAGGCCAGTTACGCAGTTCCGACATTTATGTACATATAAGGTTTTTTTAATAGAAACCTGGTTCTACTAGTGAGAAGAAATATTTTACAAATATCTACTAAAATATATTAATTTTTTTAAGTGGCATTTTAAAGCACTTTTTCTTAATTGATTAGTATTTTGCGTAAATGAAAATGAAAACTGCATTCTAAAGATTAATTTAATTGGATTCTAAAGTAAAACACAACTTTTAAAAAAATTGGAGTTTGTAGCTACTGTTTATCTTGTTTTAGTCCATAATTTTGATCACACTTAAGGTATTTTGCTTTAAAACTGGACCAAGTGAAAGAGCTTAACTTCCTGTGTAGTTACTTATTTTGACTTTTTAAAAGATAAAACTTTTTTTTTTATTTTGTTAAAACTGGAACCTGTACAATGCAAAAATATATTTAAAAAAATCTCCAATGTTAACAGTTACATTTTTCGTATTTTCTTGTTTCTCTTGGAAGACAGTTCTGCTAATCCCAGTTTTTCATTTATTTAGTATTTTTTTATTTATTTATTTATTTATCCAACAACAACTACAGGCGGATACATACAATATCTAAGCCTAATTACAGGTTGTTTAATAATGGGACACTTGGAACACAACAAGAGTATTCCAAGTGTCCAGTTCCTTATATTCTACTACTAATAGCCTAACTAAACAATACACTATTATTTTTACCATATAATGCATTCTTAATTTTCCTACTAAACATTTTATTAGGGTCACCAAATATATCACAGAATTACTGATGTTTTTTAGACCTGTCTTTATCATGGTCAACAGCAGAAAACCCAGCATTGATCATCAAAGATTCCTCTAATTTATTATAAGTAGCATAATTATTATTTTAGCAATAACAATGACATTTGCTGACATGCTGACATAATTAACAGTAGTCTTAATAATTGCAATAGTTGATGACTGATTATTAAAATATAGGTTACACATCTTAACTACACGGAGCTTAGGAGGTAAGAACTTGGGTAAGCATAAGTACAGGTGGATTGATACAAATAGCATATAAATAAGAATAAAATAAGGGTAAAAATCAGAAGTCACATAATCAAATGACCTTTACTAGGGACTTCTCTAATTGGATACTCGTTTTATTTTTATGGTTTCTGTCTATATCTAAATAAATCTGACACAACCTCTAATATGTTGCTATAAAACTATTAAGGTTATACCGGTGTTTAACTTTATACTGTGCCTATAGACAACGGCAAATAAACGTTTGCTGGTAATAATGTCCTAATAAGTAATCGTCCCAAAAGAAAATTAAAAATCACACCATAAATAATAAAATTACCAACTAACCAAAACTTACCAAACTCGGCAACACAACTTGCGAGGCCCCCGTATACAAATGGACGCCAATCTCTATCTCCCATTCCACTTTTAACCATTGAATTATTGTAATTTTTTAATAAAATTTTAATAATTTGAATTTTACGACCTAGGTTAAGTTAAAATTAGCAAATCGTAAATCGTATGTACTGTCAACTCGGATCGTTTGGTCGTTAGTGTTCGGATCACGATTCGAATTCGGAAACCGCAGTTGTCCGTCACACGTGGTAGCTGTCATTCAGGTCAAGGTCACGAACGTATCAAATTTGGTACATTTGTGAGCTGTTTGCAACCGTGGTTCGCACGGTTAAGCGACAAGACTACCTCTAGTACATATATGCTCTAAGAAAGTAGAGGAACTACGAAGGAACAGAAACTTACAAGTAAAAAAATAGCAAAAGTGAATAGCAGCGCCGAAAATTACTCTAATTTGCAACAGTAGTGGTATTCTTTTGAAAAATTATCAGTTTCACTTCTATCAGTTTGTTTACTAATCATTTCTTGAAAGAACACCACTAGTCACTAGTGTATATAATTCTGTACCTCAGAAGCAGTTAGGCTTAAGTAAACTTTTTTAAGAAATGTGGTAAATTTTTTACTTTATTATTATTTTATTATTTTTTTTATTAAGTTTTAAGAGCATTAGTTCCTATTAAAATGTTAAGGTCTGAAGATTTTTGCTGTCCTGTAAAATTTTAAAATATGGACTTCAGTCCTACTACGGCTGCGGTCCGAATTATGCTCACAGCGTACCAACACGCGGTCCGATTCGTGCTTTTCAGGCTTACCGTTAGCGTTGTGAAAGCTATGACGTCACACCCTAATGCTGACAGTACTCACGGGTCGGATCGTTAGCATCGACGTTTTTGGCGCCATTGATTAGAATCGATGTATTGTGTCCGTGATTTTAGGCGTCCTAAATAAAATTTATCTATCGACACTTTTCTTGATTGCGGAAAATGCTTAAAATACAAGCAGTTTTCCATATTCATCAGTTATACCACATACTTCACTCATGTTTATATCATAAAGTACTTTGTAAGCTTATGTTAAACTTTTTGAATTTGTAAGCACACTTACAAATACAAGTGGTCCGAATTATTAATACTGCAAACAAATGTTGGCGCACTCACTTAAATCAAACCGCTCGTTAGCAGTCTATACGTCAAATATGCTGTGAGAACAATTTGGACCGCGGCCTAGTTCTGAGGGGTTTTCCAGTGACGAAAATTTTGGTGCATCACGCTCCAGAGCATGAAGCTCTTGAACTGCTCTGAAAAGTTAGTCACTGGAACGCATCCGCAAGGACAGAAAGCTCCAGCTGGTAAAAAACTTAACCTTACTTTAAGTAATTTTAAAATTTCGTTTTTTGTTGTGAAAACAAGGTGGATTAATGGATTATTTATTTATTCTCTCTTTGCTAGTTTAGATAGCTATGGAAATTAACGTTGAATGAACAAATAATAATTTTAAAGATCTATCCTAACCTTAATAAACAAACTTTTGACGTTTGGAGCACGAAACACCTAAAGGGGGTTGGTGCATGAGAGGCAAGGGGAAAGGAAAACGGAGCAGTTAAGGTGCATAAGACTTTCCGTCACTGGAACGCCATAAAGTAGAACGAAATGCTCCTGAGCTACTCGGGAGCGCTCTGTTTGCGTCACTGGAAAGCCCCTCTGAGGTACAGAAAGTACCTCTAATTAATTAATTTTTTTTTTTTTAATTATACCTATTAGTACATATTTCCCATATATTTCAACCCTTATCGGACATCTACAATTTTGATTAAAGTTTCGGACTATCACCACCAAGGTTAGTTTATATTTATAAGGTTGCGACATATCCTCAACTTTTAGGCGGTTCGAGGTCGGGGACGCAAGGAAGGACACTACACGGAGAAAAGTTGGCAAGACTGGGTAAAATCAAAGCTGATGATCAATTCAGTGGCGTCTAGAATTTGCGCATTTCATTTTGCATTGTTTTAGAAGTGATATTTGTTGAAAAATTTAATTTTATTTTTTTAATTTAAAATAAAAGAATTTACAACTTAATAATAATTAAAAACTGTTGTGTAAACGATTGTTCTACTAATACAATAAACTGTATATCTCCGGCACTGAACAACATTGCCGAAAAATGGAAGATGTGACGTCATAACACGTCAAAGCAATATGGCCGACTGTCGCGACCCTATATAGACCGACTTTGATCACCACGACTATTTTCTGCCGTGATATCACGTTCTTACTTTTCTTCAAGCATACGCCTATAAGAGGCAGTCAGCATTAGAGAAAAAGAAAATAAGTATTCTGTTCTATTCTATTTTTTGGTCTTGGTTTTGGTCCCTTCAGGTCCAATTCACCAGCTCTTCCCCTTCCGGTCTATGCTTTCCAGGGCTTCGTCGGCGGAAAATCTGGATAATCGAGCTCCATAGCTTCAAAAAAATAAAAAATAATTCTATAAATTGATGCAATGCATAAATTGACAGCTGTCCAACCAAGATCTGCTACTGGTGTTACGTATAACCTTCACTTTCATTACTGACAGTTCCCATGGCTCGCCCATCTATTTCCCGCCATTTGAGAAATACCTCGTGTTCACTACCAAACAGGATACCATCAGCTTATAGGAATCTTCGCTCACAGCTCTTAGCTCTAGAAGAAAGAAAGATCCCCGAAGGTAAAAACATCAATACAGTTCCTCTAACCGCCACACCGGGGAAAATTCTGTAATTTTCTACACGACGTCTGCACTGTTCGAAGGTCTAACAAAGAGAATATAAGTCTAGCCTTCTAACGTTGCGCGTGCTGATTAGTTGAAGAAAGGACCAAGTATTTAATCGGCCTATAAGGACTTGAAGTAAGTAAGAAAAACACTACGCTTATTTTTCTCTCTAACGTACGCTAATCGCGTGCTTAATGCCTAGTCCTCGTTTAGGTTAATTTTATGCGAAAATACGGCGATCCGGAATCACGTGACCGAAATATAAAAGTTTTATCGGGCTTTCGACAGCCATGTTGATAAAGTGGCAGTACCTAGCCCAATGAAAGTTTGATGTTGTAGTCACGTGATTTTGCTGGCGGATTCTTAACCGGTGTCTCGAGACGTAACGTATCGAGTCGCTACCGAATGGTGATTCTTAACTTATTTGAAACTCGATTCCGAGTGGATATCTCCCGAGTTCCATAACTAGGCCGTATCCTGAATAAATAAGTCTTTATCCTATTAATTATTTACGTAAAAACAGATGAGAAAATAAAGCCTATAGGTTTCGAAAGGGATATCGAGAAGTCGATACCGACCGAGTCGTCACCTATCGAGATGTTAAGAATCCGGGCCCAACAAACTGATAAATACCACTCTTTTAAAACTTATGTGGCAAAACTTTATTCTGAATGTTTATTAATATTTCAAATGGCATCAGCGACGTGATCAAATGATCAGAAACTGATTATGTCTCAAAAGAATACCACTTATAAGGTTCTCTCACTTGATTTTCGGACCATTTGATTTGAAGCGTTTTTCGTGTTAATACGGTTTAAAACATCTTCAAAACATTTGAATAGCTATCTTTATCTTACTCTTATATTTATATTGCCATTTCAAATACGGTTTGAACCACTCGGATGAATACGGTTAACACGAAAAAATGACTTTTGTCTCACCCATTCCAGTTTAGGATTATTTTTATGTCACACGTAAATAGGTAAACTCCTAGTTTCTGTCAGGACTGTGACAGAAACTGGCTTCACCTTCCTTATCGTGAGTATATCGGATTTACTTAAGGCAAGGAGCGCACTGAAATGGTAAGCAAGTGACGTGGCGGTCAGGTGGTTAGGCAGTGTCAGATGATTTTTTTGTATTCGCTTTATTAAAGAATAAAAAAATAACTAACCCAAACTAACCATGATCTCCCCTATGTGACAGTTTTGCATAACCGTATGTAGCGATTCAAATCAATCAAATTACAGGTGCTTGTGTTTTTTACTGTAGTCTGTTTGGAGGCCTTTTTAATAGGTTTTTAGTAGGTTATGCACAATAAAACATGTTTTTTGAAAGTTAGACATTTTTTTTGCTCTTTAAAATTTGTTTTTTCATTCCCTCCTCCCCTTCCTCCTGCAGGAAATGAAATTATCTACGCCACTGGGTATATATAATACCCGATCCGTAGATAACCAACATTTAGATCCGCAGTGGCAAGAAGTATTTTTCGGATTTTTACGACCTCGCGCAGTAAACAAATAGACGGGTGGACAAACATACGCACTTAAAAACCGTGGCAAAATACAAACATTGGCACCCTATACCATTTGTCCGCGGTCTGACCGTGACGCTTATTAGCTTCCCGTACTCCGAACAGAAAATCAGGATCCGTCGTCGACAAATTCTTTCCGATAATGCGGATAGTCTGTTCGGAGCCAGGTGCGTTTACCCTCGATTTGCTTGCGCACAAACCCGTTTTTCGCCCATAAAATGTAACTTTTGTTTCGCGCAGGTAATACAATTGGCAATCCATCGAGATCAGTAACCCCATCCCGATCGTAATAAGGCAACTTGCAATAATTCTCTATTAACGCAATAATAGCTTTAACATTGCTAAAACTCCTTGAAGGAAAAAAGAGACAATATAAGAGAAAAGAAAGACAACAACAGGTTGTTGCGTTTTGCGTTTTATCGGACGTATTTCGGGTTATCGATTGCGGGATGCGGGGAGTGTGTAGGGAGTAGACGTTAGTGTTTGCGTAAATGTAATTAATTTTTTTCCATTATTAAAAATATGATAAATAATTGCGAGAACCAAGTAAGGTATTATGTTTGTTATTCGCGTTAACTATTTTTATTTATTTTTTAATGTTTAACTTCTTAAATTAGTGCATATTTAATAAAATTTTAGGTATCTATCCTGCCCTTATAATAGGCCTCTTTTAGTTTGCTTTAATACTGCCGAACTGATTTGTACCTAAACCTTTTTGTTTTTGTGCCCTTTGGTCCAGAAAATATTGTGTCATGGATATAATTACTATGTATGTAAGTTCCTTTTTAAACATTTGTTTTTTCTCTTAAATTAAAACTAAACTCATAAAAGTTGATGATGTCCTTGCAGTTTATCAATAAAGGATCTATTTTTATTATTTTTATTTAACCTAAATTCATAGTCGTCATATTGTATGCATATTTTATTGTATACCTATCTAATGCAAAAATTACCTTCCCAGTGGGAGGGAGTCTTTTAGTCTTCAGAATTTAATATTCTTTTACCCAATAAAATCTACAACGCACAACTTGTCAGTTTTATTTTTCTTCTTTGTCATAGATAATTTGGAAAATATTTACCTACTTAATTTTTAAGCATTCAGGTTAATTCTTTTAAAGGTCTATTAAAATAGCAGTTAATAATTAAACCTCCAATAAATAAATACTTAAAATAATATTAATTTGAATTCCTGAAGCATTTTTAAATTAATAAACATTCTAATTATCATCATAAATATTTTTGTTTCTTATTTCTTAGTACAGTAGTGTTTAGATTTATACAATATAACATACAAATGTAAAATAGAAAAAAAAACATACTCTAATATTTTTGTTTTCCTAATGCAGTTATCCCTAAACTAGGTACAAGATGACATTATCATAATTAAAATAATATATTATTTTATTTACTTTACAAAATAAATACTTAAAAACCAATAACATTGTTGGAGAAAGTAATTAAGAAGCAGACTGAACAAACCCTAATTAATAAATAAGTGGTCTTTAATAGTTGTAATTATTTAAATGTCTGGGTACCTAAGTACTAAAGCAAGGGTCTACATATTAGGTATATAAATTAGGCATATACCCTTACAAAAACTCTAGTTTGGTTAGTGTGTTTATAAAAAGCATTTTACAAGGTAGGTAAATATATTTTTATATTATTATTTAATTTTTGTTAACTTTTGTTTTTTTATACTGTTCACAAGGTATTAAAAAGATATAATATATTTTTACTACCAAAACTAAATATACAAATCATGACATACCTACACATTTAAAATATATTACTTAATATTCTTGTAGTGAATTTCAGCAAAAAATCTTTATGATAACACAATAATAACCCCATGAGTAAAAAACTCGGTAAAAAATATCCAACCAAATGTATTAATTAAAAACAGTTTAATAACATTTCTAAAATGTAAAATCAGTAATTTTTGAGGTATACCTCAAACTGAGAACACCACTGACTATCCTCCATTGAAAAAACCGTTGGGCTTCTCTAAGGAAAAATTACAGTAGTAGTAATTGTAGACCTTATTCTAGATTACTACCATGGTTTAAAGTTATTCGTAACATCATTAATAACATAGTCAATTAATCATTAGTAACATCTGTGATGCAATGATTTGTATCTGAAACTTGGGGAAATTGAAACAAGACATTTTTTTTAATAAAAAATAACTTATCATTACTACTAAACTTTAGTTTAAGCCAAAGGTTAAACCATGAATTGGCATTTCATTGTAAAAGTTGCTCTTAGGTATATTGTTTTTTCTAGAAGTTATAAATATCATCTACCATAACTTTTTAAAGCTGTATTACTTTTTTTCTAAGATCATAATAGTAGAGTGGTAAAGCTAAGTGATCCAACAAGGAAACCATCCCAGGTGTCCCTCTCCGATTTTGATGAAGGTTTTGTAAAGCTAGGGTCGCTATTTTATAGACAATCAAACACTTAAAAAATAAGGTACTCTTTTTAAAAAATTCAGCATCAATCTAAATAATAAATTTAAAAAGTGTATTAACATATTGTAGTTGTAAGTAGATGAAAAGTCGTATATGAAATATTAAATTTTTTTATTAACTGCTAGAACAGGTTGTCTTAATTTGTACAGGCTATTCTATTTAATAGAAAAACAGCATTTTTTTTTACTTTCTTCGTATTTTTCAAGAAATTGAAGATAACCAATCGATGTATTCTAGATTGAAGAATGTGAAAATCTTGATAAAAAAACACCCTGTTTATTATTAGATACATTTTTGGATTCTATTGTCAATTGTAGGTGTTTTTAATAGGAATACTATGTGTCTATCTTCAATGTTTTTTGAGTTATTGACGAGTAAACAGTCAAATTTTTGGCTGATATTTAATTAAATGGGTACAGGGTCAACAAAAAACAAATAATGTGGCTGTTTAGGTGTCAATGACTCAAAAACAGTTGAAGATAGACATATATTACCTTTATTAGAAAACACTTAGAATTGACCATAGAATCCAAAATGTAATAATACACAGAGTGTTTTATTTAAAAAACTGAACAATTATAGGGAAAGCCTTTGGTTTTTTAACGATTTTTAAATTCTTCGGGCTAAAATACACCAATTGGCTATCTTGAATTCCTTAAAAAAATTGGGGAAAGTCAAAGATATGCCATTTTACCTCTTAAATAGAAGACCCTGTACATTTACAGAATTTTATAATTAATTATTTTATTTCTAGAACAGTGACATACTTATCAGTCTTCCTATAAGGCCTCTTAGAATCCATACATTACTTAATACAAATCAATTAAATTAGAGTTTTAATTTTCCTCTTGTTTTAGGGCAATACATTTTGTAATTTAATTATTATATAAGTTGAATACCAGTTGTAGTCTCATTTCTTGTTGAGATAATAATGTTATTTTTAAATTAGTAGTACTATATCTCACCCTTAGTGATAAAGTGGCATTACTCGAAATTTTGATATTTTTATTTTCAGTCATCACAGTTAAACAAAAAGCGTTCCATCTTTGGAAATAAATTGTTTAGGCCTAAAAGAAAATATAATGGTACTTAGTTAGCATAACAGATGTTACTTGTATTTATTTACATTTTAATACTCATAATTTGTTTTTTTTTCACATGTTTCTGCAATAAAATAAAATAATTTCATAAATTTCTTTTTCAACACTTTTGGATAGCAGAGAGATTTTAAGTAAAAGAATAAAATGAAAGATCACATGTCTAATACCAGTATTATGTAATCCCACTGATTACACATTGGTGAGTAAAAATAAAATTACTAAGGATCATTTTAGCATACCGTGTATAACATGTCGTGTTTGCTGAAGTAAACATACAGGATTACCAAAGAACGACCATAAAATTTACTGCAGAAACACATTTTGAACTGTCGCTTGACTGGTTTCTGCACTAAACTCAATTTTCTTTATAAAATTAAACATATACAAAAGCATGATAGGTAACTGGTTTTCACACGAAAATTTGAGTTTACATAATACAATTGAAAATTGCTGTAAATCTCATTATCGCCAAAAATGCCAATTGACTGGTTTCTGAAATAAACGATTTAATCACCTTTTAAGTTACTGCATTGACTTACAAGCAATCAACAAAATGTAAACTTATACTAATAATCAAAATTAAAACTCAAATCAAAGTGTTTTTTAATTGAGAAAATTAAATTGAAAAAGATAAAAAACATAGTTTTCCTCCTACGCCTAAAACAAAGGAAAAATGTATATTTTATTAAAGTTTGCTTTTGTAGAAATAAAAGCAAATTCCTAAGATTTTAACAGAAATCAATAATTTTTATACAGGGTGTAATTTAATCAAAAGATATAGAGAAAAATTGAAAGATTTTTATAGACAATCTAATGATGTTAAAATAGGGAATGCTCGGAATAAGACAAAAACAATGTGGAATATTATTAATACTTTACAAAAAAGAATACTTTTAATCAAAGCATCGAAATTTTTGAAGGTAATATTAAATTATCTGACGAAAAAGTTGCAAATAATTTTAATGATTTTTTCTTACCAGTACCGCTGATGTCAGTGATTTTGATTTTTTGGACAAGAATATTCCATTTTTTCAAAAACTTTTTTCTGTCGCCAATTTGTAATATGGAAGTAGTATCTCTAATCAAGCGGCTTAAAAACTCTAATTCGACGGGTAATGAAAATATCTCTAATAACTTGTTAAAACAATGTGCGCTACAGCTTAGCAATGCTTAGGCTTTCTTGATTAATCTGTCTTTTAGTACTGCAGTTTTTCCCAAAAAACTCAAGGTTGCGACTGTCATTCCGATTTATAAGCGGGGTGATACTAACGTATATTCTAATTATCGAGGAATGAGCTTGAGTCCTAGTATCTCTAAGGTTTTTGAAATGGCATTTAAGGATCAATTATTTAATTTTTTTAAAAGCAATAACTTACTTTTTGATGCACAACATGGTTTTGTGCCAAGTAAAGTCACCGAAACAGCCCAGACAGACTTTCAGGTTAATATTGTTGATGCTCTTGATAACAAATTATGTGTGTTAGGTTTATTTCTTGATTTTAGTCGAGCATTTGATATGGTAAATCATCAACTGCTTCTGCATAAATTGTATAGATATGGACTGCGGGGCAAATCTTATGATTATATGAGTTCATATCTTTCGGAACGCTATCAATCAGTCTCCGTAAATGGGGTAAGAAGTCAGCTGGCTTCCATAAAATTGGGGGTTCCTCAAGGGTCCGTTCTCGGACCTTTGCTTTACGTTATTTTCGCTAATGATCTCATACAATACCTTAATAATGTTTCACATGCTGTAAAAACCATATGTTATGCTGACGACACAAATGTCCTAATAGTTGAAAAAGATATTCATATTTTAAAGACAACTACAGAGAATGTATATCAACGCGCTATAAACTGGTCGGAAAAAAAACTATCTTTAAATACAAATAAAACTAAGGCTGTGGTTTTTCGTGCTCTAAACAGCCACAGTCCTCCTTAACACTATGTGAGAATAATCCGTCTGCTTCTGTTACCACTTCTGAAGACTGTTCACTTTTGGGTATTGTGTTTGATAGTAAGCTTCAGTGGCATAGTCAAATTAATACTATATGTACAAAACTACGCCGGAACTGTTACGCCCTGCGTTTCATGTCTTATCATTGCAGCAGGGATATTCTCTTGAGTTTGTATTATGCCAATATTCACTCCTTCATTCGGTATGGCATATTAAATTGGGGGCAAGTTCGGAGGTGCATCGTGTTTTTCTGATACAGAAGTACGCTGTAAGGATACTTGCAGGATTGACTGGGCGGGAGTCTTGTCGGGACGCCTTTCGAACCCTTGGCATATTGACTGTTGCGGGGGTTTACATTTTGGAAATTTGTTCATATGTTTATGTAAGGCTATCGGCGTTTCAGGCCTCTCGCTCAAATCATGGCTATCATACGCGAGCACGTACTTTATTACTACCTGAACAGCATCGAACAGCGTTCTATCAGAGAAACATCATGTACAACGGATGTAGATTTTTTAACGCAATGGCGGCTGATGTTAAGAATTCTGCCAATATAAAAATATTTAAGCGACGATTAAAGCGTTTTTTAATTGAAAAAATTGTTATTCGCTGGAAGAATTTTTTGTAGGATAAAATTTAATTATTGTTTTTGCCACCAATAGTCAGAAATGGTTCACCAATAATATATTATTATGTGATGTGTATTAATTTGTACCAATGTGGATGGATGTGTGCATATACCTTTATTTCAATTGTGACGTAATTTTTAGTTTAGATTTTTTAAGTGTCCTGGTGTTTTCTGTACTATTTTTTTTTGTGTTGTTTTAGACACCAATATTATATATATTTTTTTTGTAATTTTTTGTTAACAGATACTAACCCAATATGTTTTTTTTTATTTATTTTTATGCTACAATGTATAGCCTGTTTGTTTCCTTTTGTAACTATATTTTGTAACTTTTTTTATATAATTATTGACGTGTTTTTCAGTTATTGTACTTTTTTTTGTATGTACTTTTTAACTGAAAAATAAATTTATTTATTGATTGATTGATTGATTGATTAAAAATACAGGATATAATTCCTTGGCTTATTTTAGGAAGAAAAGTTTATATGAACATATGTCCTAAACCTCTTAACTTTTAGGTTATAGGGTGTTAAAATTTTAAGACAAAAATGTTTTTCTTATCATAACTTCAAAACTGTTTGAGATATTTTTATTAAATTTGGCAGGCATCTACTAATACCAATAGGCATTTTTAAATAAAAAATATTTTTAATTATTTCTACCAGTGGCGTTCGAACGGGATGTATACTGGAGATTTTTCAAAAAATGTCAAAAATAAAGATCATTTTTAAAATCTCCATATATTCTCCAAGAAATTTGACCTCTTGCCTTTTTTTTCTAATGCCCCATTTTTGCGTAAAAAAATAGTTTTTAAGCATTTGTGGTATATAACGAAATTATTTTAAACTAGTAGCTGGTGCTATATTTGTAGTTTTTTTTAACGCAAAAACGGTGCATCGGAGTAAAAAAGTCAAGAGGTCAAATTCGTTGCAAAATAATGGATTTAAAAATGTTTTTTTATTAAAAAAGCAATGGCGTAACATATTTTTAGTTCTTTTTAATTGTACTTCTTTTATGTTTGTATGAGCTCTATTGTATTTAATATACTTATCAATGTAAATCAGACAAAAGCAAACTTTAAGAACTAAAAATAAAAATTTATGTGTTTTTCAATATCTACAATCAGAATTTAATAAGAAGAGAACAGAAACCCAAAAAATGTTTTTGTTGACTGGTGTTATTTTTGTGTTATATATTTGAACCTGTTTAATTTTTTTAGTTAAAATGAGAGCTGTAAGGTATTAGTTGAACAATAATGGGCGGCTCAGTCAGCCAAGTTTTTCAATCTGGAAGTGCGTTGTTAACCAACGGGCATGGGCATAAAGTTTCTGATTCAACACGACAGAAAGTTCAGACTATATTTGACGCGCTTACTGCTAATCCTAGAATTGGAGTGCAGCGGCTAGAAGGTCTGCTTCTACAAATACCAAAGGTAAGTGGTGATTTTGATTTAAAATTATAACTTCTTGAAATTTTACACCTAGATCTTCCTTACTTTGGTCGACCACGTAAACTTTGTTCTTGGCGCTCTGATTTTCTTTGTTAGATGTATATGAATTATTGAAGAATGCCACTCTTCTAGTTTTTACCAGATTGTTGCTGCTCCAGGTGTATTTCTACTCGACTATAACCCATTATTTATATATGATCCTCCTTTGAATATATAAAGAAAATTTACTTCATATAATATGTCAGATAAAGAAATATATGCTGATATTTTCATCGGTCGCAGCATCCACTCACTTATGTTTATGGTATAAACAAGGAGCCTATAGAAAGAGTTACCACCAGGGCCGAGCCTAGGGTTTTTTGGGTGCAAGAAAGAAATTTGCCGCCTCATCAGCAGTTTTGGGAAACGCAGTTTGCATTATATTTTTTCCAAAAAAGTTTAGGTTTAAAATAGCCCCTCCCAAATAGCATGTTATGATAAACCCTCATATCAAATTTCGTTTAAATCGGTTTGATAGTTTTTGCATGACAATGTGCAATCAAATTTTCTTAAAAAAAAGATAATTTTGCGAATTGGGTAGAGTCCAGACTTGGGCTACAGCTACAGCGGCTAGCGGAGAGTATGAGAGCGCTGCCTTTGATCTTTATGTTGGCATAAAAGAATTTGTATTTTTAAATTAGGCGGCTGCAATTACGTGAGCAAAAAGCCCTGCCGCTTGAACTGAACAAATATTATCAGTGGAGCGTTTCTAATGTATGTGAATTGGTTTCAAAACGCTGTTTGGCACAAAATATCGTAGACAGTACCGGCCAGCAGTTCAGAGATTTGATACTCTCCTTTCGCCACTTCCGCTTCTTATCATAGCCTAAGGCCTCCGCTATGATAACAAGCAGAAGCTGTGAGATATTTAAGCGTTTCCGAACTTTATGGAATGTAGACGCAAAAACGCTTCTATATTTCTTGTACATACGTATTTTATTTCTAAGCTATAACTTAATTTTATTTTCATTGATTCTAGAATGAAAACATATTGTCCATCCATGATGAGACTGGCTATAACTTGTTACAAAAATGTGTTGGTGCAAATAACGTGGAACTTGTCCGTTGGCTGCTGGCTCGGCAGAATGCAGCAGATGTCAACCGGTTCCCATGTAGTTTGCCCCTGCATATAGCGTGTTTAAAAGGGTATGTTATTAAGTTGAAAGTAAGTAAATAGAATATGCACGTCTTACCTTAAACTTTATTTCTGATACAGTACGGCCCCACTAATCCGGATCCCTGTTAGTTTGTTGCACCCTGTAATCCGGACAGGCGAGACAATCGCGCGTATGGAGACGTTCGCGGGAAAAGCGGTAATTTTTTTATAAGTAAATTTTTACATCTTCTTGTCTTAATAAACATGGATTTTTACTTTAGTAAATGAAATTCCAGTTAAAAATGTGTTTTATTCCTATTAGAATATGACATAGTATAATCCGGAAGCTTCGAGAATTCGGCAAGGATCTTATTTTTCCCTATCCGGATTAACGGGGTCCCACTGTATACCTAAAGTGTTTTTTTTAATTCCTCAGCGACATTTATTATTTTTTAAAACTTTTCAAATATAAAAAGTTTTTAAAGGAGTGTTTTACATTGTTGACTTAAAATAGAGATATTATTATCTGAGGAATACAAACTTCTTATTAATAAAGGAGTTAGGTGCACCTAAATTTAAAAAAAAAACAATTAAAAACAAAATCATAACTTAAGCTTAAAAACAAGGAGGATTTAAAGCAGGTTATCACAGATAATGAATATAAGCTACTAAACACTACCAGATAAAATTAGCTAAGCTACTTACAACAAACGAGGAGGCTAGTTTCAAAGTGTACAATATCCAATATTAAATTGATATATTGTGGGTTTAGAGCTACAACTAGATAACTTAAAAACAGTAGTTTTGAGATAATTGTGCTTATAAATTTGTTTGCCAGAAGCTTCTTCAAATAACGCTGTACTGTACTGTCCAGTACTGTCCAGTACTGTCTATAAAATCAGTTTTTCAGTTGCCTAGTTCTACCCCTGAAATATCTCAAAAGTGCAATAATTCGAGTTGACCTAGTTGTAGTTCTGAACCCACGATACTATAGTTTATAAAAAATGAACGTGGAATCTATACATTAAATGTAATGCATTTTTTCTGAAGTTTGGATGTTTTCATGGCCTAAAAGGTGATTTAGTTAAATTCAGCGCTAAAAAATACAACTATTGGGACATTTATTTCGCTGTTGTATTAAAAAGTAGATTGTATACTTTGAATCTAGGAACCTCAAAGATAAGAAAAAAAAATTGGTACTTAAAATATCACAAACATGAATTACAACATCAAGATTTTTTAAAACCTTATAATTTAAATAATAGAATGATAAATTCAGTAATTAATTTTCTTAACAATAATGGTAATTTTCTTTTCAGTCATGATGAGTGTGTTGAAGTACTTCTTAAACATGGTGCAAAGACTGATGTTGAGGCAAGAATGTGCTGGCCTGGACCCCATAGTAGCAATTGTGAAGAAAGAGGCAAATATTGTAAGTTTTCTTAATATACAGTATGGTCCAATAAGTATGCAACAAATGGGAAAAATATTTTCAATTTGTCAGAAAGTTTTATTCATCATAAAAGTTGGTGCATGGCCTCAATCTGTATTAGCAGTAGGAAGTTTTATTAAAAGTAAAAGGATATAGGTATAGAGTAGGCCCAAAAACCCCAAAAACGTGTTAAGAGTAAAAAACACTTTTGTCTAAAAATACAAGTATAAATGTTAAATAGAAAAGTTATTTAGAATTAAAAGTTATGCCTTAAAAACAAAGTCATAGCTTCCATTTCAGATTTTTAAAATGTTTTGAAAAATTTTGAATTTACCCTGTATGATACAAACTTTTATTATTCAATATTTTTTAAAGCATTTACAACTACATAACTTACTTTTAAACAAAAGTTATTAAATGCGAATTTGTAAAATGTAACTGGATTTTTATTTTTTGCATATAAATTTATGAAAATATTTGAGATGTCTAAAATATTGAAAACCGATCATAAAAATTATTGACATTTGACTGATTTCTAACGTTTTATTACGACAGCGACGTATTTTTTTGTCACTCTTAGTTCAGATGGTATGAAGAGAGAACAACAAGGCAGTGGCGGCTGGTAATGGCCAATTTGGTGGGCTCACCCGCACCATTGTTAATTGACTAATAATTTTTTTTTATTGTTGATTATTACAGTCTATAAAATCACTTTAACTTCTTACTTATTTTACTGTTTTTCATATTATTACTAAAAATGGATTAATGGCCTAAACAAAATTTTAAACATTGGTTTTTACCTATGGTGTGGGTGTGCCCATCAAATTGGCCATTATCAGCCGCAACTGCAACAAGGTATGACAAAACAGTCAACAGCTCTGGTACAGTGTATACATTGTATAAATCAATGCAAGACAGTTGGCAAAATACATAACTAAATTTTTTAATCTTTATATTTTAGCTACTGCTATTCAACAAGAGGAAAGCTGCATTGAGAGGGATACTAGAGATAACAGGCCTCCTAGCAAACTTCAATCTGCTATTTATTATGCTTTAGATGGTGATCAAGTAAATATTTTAATAATGTTATCACAAAGAAGTGAAGATCCATGGGTAAGTAGATATGTAACAAATATTGTTTTATATGAAACTATTTGAAAGACACTTTGAATCCTATATCTGCAAAATGCTTATCAACAATCGTGTTTTTTTTTAATTTCATTCATATTCAAAATTAATTAACTTAAGAATACTTAAGGGTTTTTTAATGACAAAATTTAATTAATCGATCTGCTTAAAATTTATTTTATAAGCAATAAAAATAATACATTTAGGTACATGGTTCTTTTTACGGCCTTTTAACTGTCAATATTTATTGTTAGATTCTAAGAGATGACTTTGGTTATTTAAATGGTTATCTTAAAAAACTACAGGGTGTCCAGAAACTATAATTTCAAAAATTTAATGGGTAGGTAATGACAATATATTTTGATGCATAAAAGATGTCTCCCAAATTGCTTAAAAATATCTAAATTTATATAAAAATGTAAATTATAAAAAAAACTACTATTTTTATAAATTTAAGATCATTTAGTTCAAAAGTAAGACTTTAGGACATATACATGTCGTCCAGCTAAATATGTTTAATTAAATTTTAGTGTGTTACCACTAGCAGGTAGAGATTCTTTAAAAAAAATCCTATTCTTCAACTTATGTATTTTACCTAAAAAAGATAAACAGGGTAAAAGTTGGTTTAAGCAGCCGGTTTTGAAATACCTGTATTTAAAATTTTTACCTTCTGTATGTTTAGGCCTTAAGAGGATGCCGTAACACGTTAAATTAGCTAAAACGCGATTCGCTGCCGTTTTTTTATTTATTTATTTATTTATTTATTTATTAAACGGATACACCATTTTTACATTTGTTTTCTACAATAAACTCTAAAAGTATAACAATAATAAAAATTTGACATGAGTGCTTAACAACTAGCTTTAACATTCCAGAATCAGTCTTTTTAGTTTGTTTCTAAATGAGTTGAGAGACAGACCAAAGAAGTCCAGGTTGGGAAACCCATTTACAGTCTTAACAATTCTATTCAAGGGCATGTTCTGAGCATGTAGGGTGTTATAATGCTTAGTAGACAACAGTGGTGGCATTCTTAAACTTATAGGGGGTACATAAAAATCAATGTTACCCAATATACTAGGTGATGCTATAATGTTATTTATAACCTTGTAAAAAATAAAAGTTCGAAATACTGTCTGCGATCTTCAAGCCTAGTTAAACCGTGATATGACCTCACCTCTTCCAAACTCAACAGCAAACCTCTTTGCACCATACGGTATCTTAGGTGTTTTAAGAATTTCACCTGTATCGATTCTAAACGTTTTTATGTATCTCGTAATAGGGGCTCCAAACTAAACAACAATACTCCAATGCAGAGCGTACATAACTAACAAACAACATTCTCAATCCACATAGATTATTAAAATCATTCGACATTCTTGTGACCATACCCAACATACGATTGCTTTTATTGATAATTGCTTCATAGTGATCCGTATAACGAAGTTCACTATCCAGCCACACACCCAGATCTTTCACCACATCCACTCTGCGCAGTTCCGCTCCCCTAACCTGTATTTAAAATCCCTCATATGCTTCTTGCGACTAAATATAATGTAGGAACACTTGTCCACATTAAGTTTAAGGTTATTTTTCAAGCACTATGCCGCCAACCTATCCAAGTCCTCCTGCAGTGACTCACAATCCTTATCGGACCTCACAACTCTATAAAGTTTTAAATCGTCCGCAAAAAGAAGGTTACCGAACTAAAATGCTGCCCAATGTCGTTCACCAGCAGCTGAAACAGCTTTGGGCCCAAGTGACTTCCTTGTGGCACACCCGATATGACGTCAATTTTTGAAGATAAAAACCAGCCATTTTGACTTGCAATGTTCTTCCTTGAAGGTATGAGGAAATCCATGAATAGAATGGTTCCCCAATGCCAAAAGTTTTTAGTTTATTTAGGAGTACAGTCTGATCCAGTAGGTCAAATGCCTTGCTAAAGTCTGTATGTCTGTATTTTTAAATATTTGTTATGAAAAAAGTTGTATATAGAAAAGTTTCTTAAAATGATCCAAAGATTATCAGAAAGTTAATTGATTTTTGGTAATGTTAATAATTAACACATTAAATTTCCCAAAATTACAAAACCGTAAAAATAACCAACTTTCCTATAATTTATGGATCATTTTAAGAAACTTTTCAATATACAACTTTTTTCTTAAACAAATATTTAAAAACGGCAGCGTATCGCGTATTAGCTCAATTTAACGTTACGGCATCCCCTTAACTATACTAACTATATATACATATATATATATATATATATATATACATATATATATATATATATATATATATATATATATATATATATATATATATATATATATAGCGTGTTTCAGAATAAGATGCTGATATTTAGCTGTGTAAATCATTGGGTGATTTTAAAAACAAAGTTCAAATAAACTCATGCTTCGAAAACTTAACTTTCAGATATGGGGTAGTAAAGATTTAAAAAAAAGCTTTTTATCACTTTGGGACTTTAAGACATTTAGGACATTGGTTTATTTGAACTTTTTGTTTTCACTTCACCTAAGGATTCATACTCTTAATAATAAACATCCTATTCTCCAACACTCTGTATAGCTCTGTATGACCTGACCTTACAGAATATGAATCCAGTATCTCAAAAATGCCTGTACAAATAAACTTTTACCATGTGTACCTTTTTTCGGTAAAATATGTTGAAGAATAAGAAGTTTTATCTCGAAGCTAAATACAGAGTGGTTTAAAAAAGTTATTTTAATTTAAATGATACCGTAGGGGTGCCCACTAAGGTTTACAATAAAATTGATAGCAGATTCCAATTTCTTACCTCCAAAAACCTATGTTAACCAAATATTATTAAAATGGGCCTATTATTAACAAAATTATTCTAAAAATACATACTTAAACCAGATTGAGTTTTTAACACTCTGTATCGATCACTTTTGGACTAAGATAAGTTTTTTTTTTGTTATATTTAAGCCTCAGGAATTTGGGGTAGCATTATTTTCCCATCTTTGAGAGACACCCTGTGCACGCGATTCCGCTGTTAAGTCAGCATTTTTAATATACATTTGTTGTCATAAGTTACGGCATAAAGTAACATACCTATATATATATATAAGAGAAACCATGGCATGCTAAGATTTCGTACCGCTTTTGCGGCAGGCTTGGCGGCAGGCTTGTCATTTTTCCAGTTTACACTTTAAATGCGTCGGTCGAAGCCTCGCTTCGTGTAACATCAGCGGTGGGGAGACACGTAAGCTTACTGAAATGACTAACTGGCGGTATTTCAACGAGAAACGAATAAAATTATATTGGGAGTTTTCGCATGACCTGTCCTTAAATCGGCTATTCCATGATAACTCTTATAATTTCCTTACTCTATAGTTACGGTAACAGTTAACAGTTTTAATATCAATTTGTATTTTTTTTTTTCAGAATGGCATATTTAGGGCTAGAAAGCCATTACTTCATGCCGCATGTGAGCGGAAAGCATGGGAATGTACACAATATTTAGTTGCAGAACGGTCTGATGAAATACATATTTTAAAAAGATGAATATTATCCAATACATTATGCAGCATCAAATGATCTTAAGTTTTTAGAATTATTAATATCAGCTGGCGCTGATACCACAGTTAGGACTTGTACACAACAAATGACCTTATTGCATGTTGGTAAGTAAAGTTAACTAACCAGAACCAACCAGTTCGGTAAATTATATTTATCCCAAAAGTACGAGAAAATTAAAAATCGAGATTCCATGGGTACTTCATGTGTAAACCTACTTTTATAAAATTGTAATGAATATGTTGCAATTGTTTCAGAGCCTACTTGTGTTACAAATACAATTAGTATAAAATCTGCAAATACAATTGGTATAAAATCTGAAAATGGTTTTGCTGCTATGGCTTACAACATTTTGACTGTAAAATCTTAAAACAGGGTGTTCCGAGATTCATGCATAAACATATATCCAGAAACGCTTTCTTTAAGAGATACAGGGTGTTAAAATTCTAAAAAAATACACTTTTTATTATAATTTTTGAACCGCTTTAGAATTTAATTTCTTTCTATGTAAAATATTTTTAAAAAATTACCAGTTACGTCCGTACCATATTTGTATGGAATGGAAGCCACTGCTTTTTCCTAAAATAAAAATTAGTAATAAAATCCCCATTGAATTTGAAACAAATTTGATCTTCTGACTTTTTCCCGAACAATGCATAGTTTTCAAAGAAAAAATAAACAGCACTTTGATTTCTGATGCATTGACAATGATTTATTAACAAATTCGTCATGCACCTAAGTGGTTTTTATTTTTTTCTTTGAAAACTATACATTGTTCGGAAAAAGTCAAGACATCAAATTCGTTCCAAATTCAATGGGGATTTTAAAAAGAATTTTTATTTTAGGGAAAGGCAGTGGCGCACCATTTTTTTCTTGAAAAATACTTTACACAAGTATGGTACGGACGTCACTGGTATTTTTTTTAAATATTTTACATAAAAATTGTCATGTCATTTGCTGCTGTTAAGCAATGTACCAAATACCAATTAAATATTTAGAGCGGTTTAAAAATTACAAGAAAATATTTTTTTCTTAAAATTTTAAGATTCTGTATCTCTAAAAGAAAGTGTTTTTGGACATGTGATTATATAGGAAACTAGGGTTTATTTTTGACGTAGAATATGTCATTGAAATTTAATACATGAATTTCGGAACATCCTGCATAGCTTAGAGAAAAACAAGTTGAAAAACTTGTCGTACCTGCAGAATATTTGTTAAATTTTCTCCTTTTAATTACAAAAGAACAATAAACATATTTTAATTTATCGAAAAGTAACTTTAAAGTTAGCAAACATTTTATGAAGCAAAAGGTGAAGATTTGTAAATTAATAGAAAAAAAGATATATTTTTCAAAAGTTTTACATTGATTTAAATTCTAAGCAGATCCTTTAAATTACTTATTACTAATATTTTACGAATTACATTTGACAGTACAAGCCGTCAAGCGAGAGCCGTAATCACATGAGTAGAAACAGACATTTTATGATGTGTATTTTTCTACGACCGTATAATTTTTATAATTTTAATTTTTTTATTAATTTTTTATCCTTTCTGCAAAATGATAAATTTTAAATTTACTAACTCATGAACTAAAAGAAGTATTGTCGGAATTTATGAAAACTTTTATTTAGGTAATGTTACGTGTACTGTTATATTGCATTGCATACATTCATATTAAAATAAATTGTAGTTGACATTGAAACAAAACATTAATTTAAAGTGTGTTAAAGACGTCCAAATTTAGTACTGACTAAAAGAGAGTACTTTATCTTCATTATTACAATTAAAAAAAAAAAAACATGTTTTAACGTTCGTGTAAAAATACTATAGAGGGTGTTTATTTAAAAACTTGCCAATCAAGTTATATGCGAAAAGAGATAGATTTGAGAAAACCGCGGAAAGACGTCAAGATATTTATTTAGGAGGAACGTTTTTTACAAAAAGAAAAAAATGAACGCCCCTTCAACCCCTTAACAACCAGGGCCACCACCCCAAAATATTTAAATAAGAAGGGGGTCCCGTAATAAATCATTTTAAAGCTTCTGACGAGTACTTTATATATTACCTAATTACCTGATTTCTATGGCCATATTTAAGAAACAAATACAGTTAGATATACTTCATGTGGTATTTTCTTTATAAGCGCTTTAAAACATCTTTTAAATGGTGATATAATATACAGGGTGCTTCATTAAAAAATATACACTTTTTGTTCTACCTTGTATATTATCACCAGTATCACAATTAAAAAAAAACTTTAAAAGTGCATTAAGAGAATACCACATTAAGTATAGTATCACTCGACCTCCTTCTCATTTACTAATTTTGGGCTGGTGGCCCTGATGGTTAAGGGTTAAAGGTCAAATCTTTTGTAAAAAATGTTCCCCTCACATTTTTCGGCGATTTTCTCAAATCTGTCTCTTTTCGCAGATAACTTGAGTGGTAAGTTTTAAAATGAACAACCTGTGTACTATTGTAGGATATAATGTCAACTAATGTTACTTTTTAATATTTTAATTTAATTTTTGTAATTATTTACCTGCTCACAAGCTGAATATAAATATCAATTTTGGATATCTGGTTAATTAAGCAAATGCTAGAAGTACCTTTTTAATAGTTTTGTGATACATTTTTTCCATATATGTTCAACTTAGAGGTCACTAAAATGCTTAGTAAACCTACAATAATATTTTTTCATTGCAGTTTTACTTGTTGCTCATAAATCAGCTGAAGATACAATAGCAACAATTCGTCTCCTATTGGAACATAATTGTAAAGAACTGATTAATACCCCTGACAGTTTAGGCAACACCCCTTTACATGCACTCATAGTCCGTTATGCTCTAGAAGAAGCTCAATTCGGATATGATAAATGGAACAAGTGGGATGTGTTGCACTTGGTACGATACCTTATCCAGGTTGGTGCTAGGCAATCGATCAACCATACTGGAAACTCGGCTGTGGCTTGCGTACTAAGGCATGTTAGGGACTGGGATGTGTGCTATGAGTTACTGAATATGTTGTTGAATGAAGGAGGTAAATATATTTTTCGTAATATTGTACAGGGTTTTCATTTATATTTTGCCACCTACTTTTAACCAAAATCAAGAAGATTAAAAAAACGTCCTGTATAAAAGTTTTATACTTTTTCATCTATTATCTTTTGAGCATAAAAAAGAAACAAATGATCATTAAAATCCTAAGGAAAATGAAGAGGTAAACTTTTTTAAACACCCTGTTTATTATGTCACCAATAAAAGCTCTTGAAAAGCTTTACAAAGACCACATTTGACATATCTGCCTTTAATAGTTTCGGAAATATGGCCATTTAAATCTGGATATAATTTCCATTACATCTATCTTAGTGCCGTATGTAGGTATAATGGATATTTTATCTACTATTTTTCAGATTTAAGTGGTCCTATTTTGAAAACTATTAAAGATAGATATATCAAATGTGGTGTTTTGTAAAGCTGTTTAATAGTATAACTAACAATACTAACTAGTGTTGAAAGTGCCACTTTTCCGCACGCGACTGCAGTTGGCTGAACGACGCGTAGCGGAGTTAGGCCAAGCAATCCTTGCCTTTTCCGCACATTCGGCACGTGTTATGAACGCTATTTTTTCTACGAGCGTAAGGAAAACATTAAAACCAAATTTCATTATTTCCTTTTTATTATTTTAATACAATGCGACCTAATACCCTACTTATACATATTATTAATGTTGGTAAATGAAAATTCTTCATTGCGACTCTCTAAAAATGGTCATTAACTACTACTAACTACTTTTACAAGCAGAACCAAAATTTTTCATTAAAAAAAAACACCAAACGAACATCGGGTAATTACTTTTGCCCCACCCTTTTTTTTCTAATATTTTAATAGTATCTTGCTTATATTGAGAAGAAAAATTAATAAAACCAAGTTTATCTATTATTCAGCAAAAATACCAGCTTCTAGATACATTATCCTTGACATTATATGATGATTTTTTTAGGAAACCCAAATGAAGTAGGACGTGATGGTTCTGTACCTTTAATGGTTTGTTTGGTTCCTTTAATCAATAAAGATCCACTACATCATTTCACACATAACATGAAGGTACAACTGTTTTTTTTCGTAAAATAATTCGATTAATGTTATATTATTTTGCAGGTCTGTTTCCTAAACTGTATAAGGATTCTTTTAAAGCAAGGTGCAAATCCAAACTGTAGTTACCGCGCGAATTTAACTCCGTTACATGTGTTAGTGTTCACCGTTTCCGAAAATATAACTTTGATCTGTGATGTTCAGAAGCAATTAAACTTTGAGTTTATCAAAAACTTACTCATTCTACTATTGACGCACGGACTAGATCCAAACGTAAGAGTGAGTGCTCGAACTCAGCATATTTTGCAGTCGTGTATGGATATGATCCAGAATGTGCGTGACTGTAGAGATATCCACTACGTTTACGACTTAACGCTTACTTTAATTCAATATGGCGCCAATCCAGATTTAATACTAATTATGCCGGAAGCAATAAATAGCCATTCGCTGGTTTCCCAAAGTATATGGAAACACAAAAATTATATTCTCTATTACTACATAATGCTGATATCGAGAAAGGAAAATCTTATTATGGACCCAAATATGACATTCTCGAAAATAATTGTGTTATTTTATCTTGTTATGCAACATAAACCGCTGTTTGAATGTTTAAAAATTTTGCACACTCAACAATTAAGTTTGGTACCTGGAAAAATGACTGAGCCATTGACTTGTATTATAAGAGATTTATATAGTAGACCTAGAACCCTAAAACAAATATGCCGGCAAAAAATACATAATTGTCTTAATCGACGTCCAGGATTGTATATAAATAAGTTAAATTTGCCAAACCAACTGAAAGACTATCTTTTGAATTTCGACCCATAATTATTTGGGTTATATATTGTGATAAAATTATGATGAAATGGTTCTCCTGTCATGTTTTTCAGACGAGTTATTATGAAGTCTAAAAAAGTATCAGAGAAATATTGTTGAAGATAAATCTGTTGATGTTATTCTTAACCATATTGTAAAATATTTGTGATATTAAAACAAAAATTGTATGATGGATTAGATAAATATATTACTCAATACTTCAAGTGCAGTTCCACACGAGATCTCAAAATGTTGCCGGGATATTCCGAGTTAAGGATATTGCCGCAATTGATAATGAAAAAAAATGCAAAAAACATCATCCAACTTATTTTTTCTAAAAACAATACCCTACTATACCTATACTTTTAAATTAGAGTCCGACCAAAACTGGTTTTCCGGCCGAAATCGAAACTCGCGTGGCCAAGTATAAAATACTTTAAAATACTGAAATTTGGGGCTTTTTCCCCATTATTCTGCATTAATATGGGACATAAAATGAAAACACTGTCTTTCAATAATAAAGTAATCATTTAATAAAAACCAATTATTTGTTTTTTTGCTTCAGATTAAGAGAGCCTTGTCGCGAGAAACGAAGTTAAGCGAGCGCGCGCGTTTCGGTTTCGCCGATTTTGGCCGAAACCGAAACTGTGGCCGATACTTGATTTTTTGGCCGAAACAGAAAGTTCGGTCGGACACTACTTAAAATTATAAAGTATTTATGCATCTACAAAATATAAAATCGAATATCCTGCTAAAGCTAATTACAATTTATTTCAAAAACAACATAGGGCAAAAAATAAATAAAATTTTGACTAAAAGAAAAAACTGTCAATGAAAAATCTTCGAAAATTGACAAAGTAACGCCAAAATTTGTTGCTTTTTAGTAGCTAGTCAGTTACCATAAACGATTTTGTTGCTCAAACCGATCGTGAGAAAGCGGTAACAGTTCCCCCTTTCAGTTAAGTTAGCGAGGATATACGCTATACAGGTGTAATACATTTAATAAAGATGAGTCGACTTTTTAACATAATTAACACTGTCTATGCTTACTTTATACCCGATTTTTCCAGGTAAAATTGAATCTAAAAATTTGTTGGATGGTATTTCTTTGGGTACACGCCAAAATTAAATTAAAAGTACTAAAAACCAAAAAGATTAAAAAAGTAAAAGATAATTAAAAATCGACGTTTCGGTGGCAAATCTGCCACCGTTGTCAAAAAAATGGAAATAAAATAATAAAAATGAAAACTTACTATTATTTAGTCTTTAAAATTCAAAATTTTTATGTTTTTTCTCGGATATTCTGAAAACTTTGACATTAAATGTCAAAACATGTTTGTTTTGAAAAAAAAAACATGTTTTGACACCAAATTTTAGAACATAATAATTAGCATTTTTTATATTACAGAGTCAGTAAGTCACTATAATCATTGAATTTTTATGTACTTATTCAAACTTCAAATACGTTTTTTTCAAAACTATATTTTCAAAATGGCGGGCACGATCACTCAAAAAGTTATTTACAGATCTTCCTGAAATTTTGCATATATCTTTTTAAAAGTACTTTTTATGTGAACCTACAAAATTCCGAAATTTTCTTTAAAAAATAATTGTTTCAAAGCAAAAACGATTGAAAAATTAAGCCAAAAATGTGTTTTATGTTTTTCAAGCATTTTATTTTCGCGGATTTTTTTACCGAAAAATTATGACATTAATAAACACAAAAAAATAGTTTCTTATTTTTAAATCACTAGAACCGATGCTAGAGTGCCCGCCAATTAAGAAGTATCTCTCCAACCTTAGTAGAAGAATTATGCACGCCTTATTGCAGCAATTTTGAATAAATAAAAAAATCTTATATTATTTTAATATTTGAGTAAGCTACATACCAATTTTTGAAAATATACTGGTTAAGCAAATAGGTATTGGGATATCGGCAAGTAAAGCGACAACAAAGGATGACCAATCGTAATCCAATGCGAAATGTTTACATGCGGGTACTCACGTTAAACTGTTTCTTTTCCTCACATTTCATATGAACCACTTCATTTGGCTGATTCTGTATATAATGTATAATACAATATATAAACTCTTTCATTAAAAAAAAACATAAAAGCATTTACAGGTATCTCCCCCTTAACGGAAAGCCTGTTAACAATTTTTCACGATCGGTTTGAGCAACAAAATGATATATTTGGAAGGTAACTAGCAACTAAAAAGCAATAAATTCTGATGTTTTTTTATATATTCCCGATTTTCCATTGCCAATTTTACAGACCTGTAAAAGTATGTGTTTTATTTAAGAGATACGCATGATTGAAAAGAAACCATCATTAAACAAAAATAAGCAATTTCATACAATTTTTAATAAAAAAAAACAAATTTTAATTGGGATGATTATTGTAAAAAAAATGCAATTGCAAATTTGTCATTTTATTTATTTTTTTACCTATGCGGCTTTTAAAATTAAAGATTTAATTGTTTATTTTTAAATTGTATTTTTAAGAATTAAAGGGTTCATATAAACGCTTAGGGTATACTTTTCCCTAAAAATTAATCATGCCTAGGCCAGTAATGAAATGAACTTCATGATAAGAACACTTTTGAAACCTTTTAGGAGGGTTTCTTTTGACGAATCGAATCTGACGAATATTCATACCGCCATATATGGAAGCGACGCTTTAACCCAGCCTGCAATGTCAATTGTTTCGGGTGTCGAACTGGGCAAACGCGTCACTTTTTTCGTCGGACCTGTTGACCACAATGCAATTTTTAAACATTGTGATAAAACCATAAGGTTCAAGCTCATGTTTCGGGTATCGGACTAGGCGGGTTTCGTGTCTGTAACCATTACGATTTTTTTGCACACTGTTTAAAAATTGGATCTAAAACATTGTGGTAAACAAAAATAATATGACGCCCAGTCCGACACCTGAAAAATTTGACATTGATAGGCTGGGTCAAAGCGCCGTATATGGCGGTATGAATATTCGTGGTAGACTTGTCAAAAGGAACCATGACTGACTTATTGAACTTCAACTTAATATGATATGAGAAGGTGATGTATTGAAATATTAGTTTTTTTTTAAATAAGTAAGTAGGAATAACTTTTATATTAAAAAAAAACATTATTTCAAAAGGGTGGTTGTATTTCCATATTTTTCATATAACTTGCTGCCCCTAGCTTAGATCACACACAGCAACTGTGTTCGTATTTTTCCCCTTAATTTGCGTCTTTATTACTTATACACTTTAATACATACATTGAATAAAAGACATGTATTTTCAGAAGACATTAAAAAAGCTGAAGAAGTGACTGACATTTAACTCGATTTAAATGGGCGTACTCAAGGAAAGCCTGGTAGACTACAGCCCCCCGTCCCCTCCCCCAAAAAAAACTGTTTTTTTTCTTAAATAGGCTCTTAACAATATACAAACTAATTTTTATTTTACAGTAAATATCCTTTGGCAACAACAATTTTATCGTATTATTTGTTTTTTTTCTTGGGAATAGTATAATTTTTTAAGATCTGATGTAAAATAAGCCACAGGTTGCAAAAAATGAATCTCTAATGTTTGCATTTTAGGTTTTAGATCCTGCAGGACTTTTTATAAAGAATAACTTTTTTTGTAAAATTAATAATAAAAAGGTTCCCATGTGTAGAGCACTTAGGCACACACACTGTATATGTTTGGTTGCAACGAATTAATTAGAAAGTATTTCAAATGTTTTATTTTTTAATAGGTCAATAGCCATGAAAAAAAACTTCTTTATAATTTAGGATAATTTTAATTTTTTTTTGATTTTTGAGTTAGAGTGTATAAATATGATAATTATATCGTGGCGTACTATAATTTTTATTTTTAAAATTAACTATTATAATAATTTGTAAAAATGTAAATTCAATTCTTACACTTATCGTCTAAATTTTTGTTTGTATAAGAATGCATGTAGAGTGAAAAAATATTTTTTCTTTTACATACGTTTTTATATTTTGTACTCACATATCACAGTGTAATTCAGCTTTCTAAAGCCACGAAACGTCCTATTTTATTTACTTTTACCGTCATTTTAAAGGAAAGTGCTATAGACAACTGAATTCACTATAATGCAGTTATTTATTATTTTGGTTTTTTTGCTGTTTTGTAAACTTGTTTTGGTTACTATCCAAAATTGCACGAATATTTATCTTTGGTACCGAATGCTTATGTACTGCCTGATATTTATTTAAAATTAACAATAGTTGGTTTCCAATGGAGCATTAAAAACTTTTTTTTAACTAAGCAATACATCTTGTATGAATTAATTGTGAATGAAAACCAAAAACTTAATTTGAAATGTGGTGGTATAATGTCACCATGGACGTTATACTAATACGTTTGAATTTTCCGATTATGTAGATCTAGGTATAACAGGGTCACGTCATGTCAGCTGATCCAGGAGATATGGGTGATGTATTTTTGTTTAAATTTCTTTGGAATAAAAGTGGATATAAGTAAATAATTATGTTTAATTTGTGTGTTCTTTAACCCAAAATATTTTAGAGTCAAATTGCAATAATAGTTAGGGATCCCTGGACCATTTTTCCAAGTCATTTTTCGCTAGTAGCTTCATTTTAACGAGACGCCCAACTTTTTTCCTTACAACAATTTTCGTTGGTGGTAGCTTACAGGGATAGCAGGAATTAAATGTGTTGATTTGACAGATATCAAAAATGTATTACGAATGGGGATTTTCTCTGTTAATTTTCAAGAGAATTATCTAAATAAACAGAAAAAATATTTGTCCTAGAAAATGTAAGGTTTCTCCTACCACCAACATGTATGGATAACGATGTCGTAAAAAATAACTACTAACCAGCTGATTTTTTATTCTGTTGAAGATTTTTAAATTTTGTGCTAGTGAAAATTAAACTTAAAATAGATATTTGTTGTTTTAAACACATTAAGTTAAATTTTAATTTTTTTGTTGGTATTGAAAGTAAGTAAATACGTAGTTTTTCTTAGGACAAAAGTATGTAAATGATTCTTAACTGTTTACTTGTTACCAAGTGGTTCGTCTATCCTCCCTTTTAAGGATAGATGGACCAACATGGGAAAGGAGAGTTGGACCGATCTCTTTTGTTTTAGTACAATGCCTAATAAGTACATGTTTCTAAACGAGTTTACTGGACGTCTCAAGAATTAAAGGATACCTTTAATGCATAAAGAAATGGCGAAATGGGCGTCAATGAAGCTGCTAAGGAATACTGTGAAAGATCCGATGCAGACTTTAGCAAGAACTGAATTTCCCCAACCAAGTACCTCTGGTTTACAAAACCAACAAACCACTCCTAATAAATCAACAGTCACTGAAGATATTATTCCTGGAAAAGGTCTGAAGGAAGTTACACCCGTACCCAACAGTAAAAAGAGTTCGTAAAAAAATATCAAGGGTTATTACCTTACCACAATTCAGTAAAGAAAGAAAAAAGGCACAGTGGCAGAAAAAAGCTGGCCCAAATTTGACAGTAAAAGTTGAAATTCTAGTGATTTAGAAAATGCCTTGGCTGCAGTGAAGATTATTGTTTGACGAAAAAAGATGAGTTATTACAATACCTTTTGTGCAAGTGTTGGTTGCACAAGTATTGCCGAGTTTTCTTAACCTTTGCCATAACTATGGAATCGTAGCTTCTAAGAAAAAAATTAGCAAAGTCCATCTCTCCTACCTACTATGGTTCATCTCACCTCCATATAGAGTAGGATAGATGGACCTATGATACGTTTGTGAATTTATTTTCTCCTACCATACGTACTATAGCTTAATTGTTTTATATTGCAATTTGTAGATTTTTACTTTACTTAATAAAGAAATATTTTTGACTCTTAAAAAAGGTCCATCTCTCCTCCCTTTACCCTATTTATTTAATTTAACACCAACATTGTCCTACAAATTGCGAGGAACGTTATTCTGATTTTTTCACATTTATCAAAAAATTGTTGTAAGAAAAAAGTTGGTCGTCTCGTCAAAATAAAGCTACACACGAAAAATCAGCTTGTTAGTAATGACTTGGAAAAATGGTCCAGGGATCCCTATCTATAAACAAACTTTTTGTAATCTTATATAAAAACATCTGAAAAGTTCAATATGATAACAGAGTATTGCGTTTTATAACTGATTAGCTGCTCGATACGTTCAAAATGACTTTTAGTGTGTGTTGAACACTAGCAGGTAGAACTTAGACAAAGAATGCCTGCATATAAGCATTTTGTACAGGATGACGCATAAGTTTCGTTTTGTTGTTACTTTAGAACATTTCTTTTCCATTTATTGGCAAAAATTCCGTATATAGTACTAATACAAGAGCAATTTGCTTTTATATATCTGACACTGCTTACATATTATACCATGGGCGCCGCAAGGAATTACTTTCAGGGGGTGCATCTGGTTGTTTTCATTGCATTTGAACATAAACAAATTTTAAAGAGAAAAATAAAAGGTCTTTACCTAGGAAAAATGTACTTTTTCATATGTGTACTATAGAACTGCAATCGCGAGGATATTTCAATCAAAATGTTTCGCTAATCGAAGAATAAGGTTGGAAATGGGTCGTATTCTGCCAAAATGCTCGGCGCCCATATAAAATACATTGTGTCCTATGCAATGACATAACATAATGGACCGGCCCTTGCGATCGCTTATTGACGCAAGAGCAGTGCGAGAGAGATGGAGCTAATTACGGCAAAAACGTGCATTTATATTCGTTTACCGTTAGAGAGCAGTTGAATTTAAAAGTGATTTATTTTGTTCTAAAGTTAATTGCGATCAAAATTTTGGACTATAGTTGTTGTTTAATATGGTTCACTGTGCAGCTATAAATTGCACTGTAAGGTGGAAAAAAGGCGACACTACGAAATTCCACAGGTAGGCACCACAAAACAGCACATTCTTTAGATAATATTTTCATTGCTATGTTTAAAAAAATACATACTATATACATAAACTAAAAAAACTTTTTATAAAAACTATAAAAAATTTTGTTTAGTTCTTTATTTTTTAAAGCTACTTTAGACAAAGGATAAACATATGTTTTTTAATATGAAAAAAAAACATTTATTTTAATTAAAGATTGAAGTAAGCGGTATCTAATAAAAAACACCCAAGAATAGTAACAAAAATAACTTTACAAGAATTATATGTACTAGAAATTCATTAATCTATATATATAAAAAGTCGAAAAAGTTTAACGAATAGGCACAATGTTCTAAAAATATACTTTAAATCCCATATTCCCATTTAAATTCCATTACTTGCCGGGCTTTCTTGCCGTAATTATCTCCATATCTCTTTCGTTGGCCGCAAATAAATTTACAGCAGCAATACGTCCGGGCCGGTCCATTATGTCATGTCATTGGTCCTATGTAATGTATTACAAGATGACAAATGGACCAAAAGCTTTTAAATTCTAAAACGGAGTCCAAACCAAAAAATACAAAATATACAGGGCGAGTTATAAATAAAAATATGAATTGAAAATATTATTATGTTCTATATTGGTTAGGCCATGGTAATTGGTCGATTACACGCCTCGATCTACGAAAATCGACCCTCTTCCAGGGCCGGCCCGAGAAGAAGTGGGACTGAGGCGGCTACAATTTTGCCACCCCTACAAGGGAATGAAATGTGAGATTTCAAAATTTTTGAGGACCAAAATAAAAACACAAAAATGTCCCCACCCCAATTTATCGAATTCTGTTATTTCTAAGAACTAAACTTACCCTACATTAATCTTCTTAAAAAAAAGGTCCCACTTTTAAATTCCACCGTTTTTAAATTTAAAAACAAAACAAAGTTTTTCAACAAAACACAATTTTATATTAAATGCGAATCATTTTGCCGGCCCTGGAAACATACCGCCTTAGGCGGTCGCCTCACGGGCTCACCCCTTGGGCTGGCCTTGCCTGTCCTGGTCCTGTGATAAAGCGAACTGGCGCTGTTTACCCATCAGCAGGGAGTATTAAAATTTTAAAAAAATTCTACCGAGAGCACAGAGTATTTTCGACCATTTTGTTACAATAGGAGCGTTTTGTTGCAGTATTTTTTCTACGTACTTCTTTCGTACCATGTCGATTCCCCAATGGCAGCAATAAAACGAATCTATTGACCAAACACCCCCCTTAAAGGGATATATTTTAAATACATTTTAATATATATGTCATTTGTTTCTAATGTGAATTACTGTTGCTTAAATATTTGTTTGACTAATTTATGCACTCCGGAGGTACAACTCCTTTTTGTTAACAAGCGTTTTAGAATTTTATTAAATTTTGCAAAAATAAAAGTTTCATTTCTTACTCCATCATATGACATTTTCTTTTATATTTACATTAACGTGTAAATTTAAGTGTTTCCAAAATGAAACTTGGTGGAGAACTGAAAAAAATACATGCTTAGTTATGCTCAAAATAATAAAAGACAACTTTTTTTCATCCTAAAACCAGAATAAAAATAGAAATGGAAGTAAATAAAACAAAGACATATTCAATAGCCCGATTTATTAAATAACATAAGAAACTTAAAAATAAAGAGTTAATTTGCATTCCAATTTATTTAAAAATTAAATGTAAAATTATATACACATAAAAATGTCAAGACCAGTTCTATCTTCTATAGCAAAATTAAGAAAGTAAAGGCGATCTTGAAATATTATAAATATATAAAAGTTTGTAAATTAAATTATGTTTTGCAGATGTAGAACAGATTTTCGATTTTAACTATTTGCTTAAAATTAAAACTTTGCTTTGAATACAGATAACCAAGGCAGAAATTAACTATAAACTAGTATAAATTTATGCTAAAATAAATAAAAAGCATATGAGAAATTGAAACCAGACAAAAGCAATAATTAAAATAGAATAACAGTACGTTTATACTATTTCCATTATTGTAACAAACTAAATTAAAATGAATACTATAATTCTGTCCCTAACAGCTAAACTACAAAATGTAATGTTCTAAAATAAGATTTTTAATCAAAGAAAAAAAGCAGTTTTATTTTATTTTTATACTAAAAATTACCTTTAGAGGGTAAATATTCTTAAATACATTAACAATAATATACATAAAACTAATCCGTACAAAAACTTCAAAGCACATTACCATAACTAAATAGTTGTTTTTTTTTTAAGCCACTTGTTTTTATGGCAAAATTTATTAATTTGGACCTTATTTTAAAGTTACACTATTAACTTACATTAAGAGGTAATATAAAAAACATGTTCTTAATTTTTCTATTTTGGTTTAGCACTCGTAAAACTTAGAGCTGAAAAAAATACAGTAAAAAATAAGTACATATAAAAAAATATAGAAAATTCAGCAGAATTTTCTGCAATTCTTTTTTTATATGTGTGTACTACTCAGCTTTATACAGATAAAAACATCTTTATCATGATTTTTCAAAAAATTTCAATACAAGGAGAAGTTCTTATGGTTTTCAATTTAGAGCAAAATACTCACCTGAATAATATTTAAATCCTGTTAAATAGACGCCTAAAAGCTAAAGTTTGGAAGTATGAAATATTATTTGTTTCTTGAAGGTGTTGGATAATTTAACTATTTTGAAAACACTAAAATTTTGGACTTTCATTTAATTATTCTTTTACTAATCCTTAACGTTATAGTTAGTATCTCAAACAGTTTTTAAGTGACCAGTTGAAAAAGGTTGGAGATACATACTAAGGAAAACATTGTGAATAACCATAAATTGAATAACCTGTAAAAAGTACCGGGTGTCAAGGTATAAATTTACACCCTCTTAACTTTTTATTATTTATCGTACAAAATAAATTAAAATATCAGTTTGTTGTGATGTTAATTTTATAGCTTCTGAATCGGTAGTTAGATTTTTATTATATCTTAAAAGGGTAGGTACGCCAAGTATGATTTAAAAAAAATAAATCACCATGTATATTATGTTACTTATAAAAAGATCTTTTAAAGCGCTTTACAAACATTCTATATTTGATATATCTATAGTAATTAGTTTCTGAAATATGGCTATCCAAATATGAAGAATAAGTGTAAATTTTAATTAGGTGTATTGCAGCTATTATTAAAAAATTAATGCCATATTTTCAAAACTATTAAAACTCGACATATTAAGTATGGTATTTTTGTAACACTTTTTAAATTATCTTTTTATTGGTAATTTAATATACAGGGTGTTCCATTAAAAAAAATCATACTTTTTGTCAAACCCTGTATATCTTAAGGGATAGAAGCATTCTGATCAAAGATAACAATACTACAGAATTAACTCAACAAAATAGTGTTTTTATTTCTTTAAAACTTAAAAAAAAAAGTTAGAAGGATGTAAATTTTTTCTAATGAAAATTAGAAATTAATCTTTAGGTTTTGATTACTATATTTTTGAAACTAATTGTGATAGATATATCAAATGTGGTATTTTTAAAGCACTTTTAAAGGTCTCTTTAATGGTGAAATAATATATAGTATATCATAACAGATAATAAAAATCAAATTACTGACTTGAAAACTATAAAATTCTGCCGTCCTACGGAAAAATACCGTATGTCATATGGATTACTATATGCACATACGGTGTTTTTTCCGTAGGAGGGCAAAATTAACCAAGAAACTGATATTTTTGTTTATTTTGTACGAAAAAAACAATTGAAAAGGTTAAAGGGGGTGTAATTTTATAAACTAACTTGACACCTGGTATATTAACGCATTTTAAATTTAATTTTTAAATGATATTTTGAGTTAGACACCATTGGAATTCATTTTTTCCTAATGCACCAACTTTATCAAAAACAAATTTTTCTGATTTTTTTTCACGTCTGATCCTATGCTGGTCACCCTCTTCCTGTTAAATGCATTCAATAAAAATACATTTATACAATATATTTCATTACAAGTCATTTTTGGTTTACTTTTTTAGCAACCTTCACATTATAATCATATTTTTTTTAAATTACCTCTTTAAAACTTTAAAAAAAAAAAAATAATAATTAACAAAAATAATTCAGTTCCATAAAATAAAATATATGGTTTATTTACTTAGTTACTTACAGGAAAATACCTACATTACAATTATAGAAAATATTTGCACGATTTCTTGGTGTTAAGAATAGATTTCAGAAACATTTAGAATGTGTGTGATACCACCAGTCACTAAACTACAAACAATTGAGGCTTTCAACACTGGAGCAAATTCCGTAAATATACCAGAGGCCCACGAAATTACTAGCAAGCCTGTAATTTTCTTGAGAAGTGTTACAGGATTTTAAAATTATATACTATATATTTTGCCAAAAATCAATTCTGCAGGCAATTCCAAGACAATACATGTACAACATGTCTACTTATCTTAATTAGTTTTTGAGAAAATGGCGTTTGAAAATGTCATGTTAACCGCCATTTTTATCGATTTTTAAAAAACAAATGATGATAGAAAAGGGGTAATGCAAGTTTTTAGGCATATTTAATAAACCTTATATCCTATTACCTTAAAAATACATTTTCTGGTTTTACTGGATGTGCCACAGAAATTGGCTTTCGGCAGTAAAGAACTTCAATAATTCCAATGGAAACCACTACCCTTAGCCTTAAATTTAAACTTGACACTTATTTTTCAATCTCTTTTGTTAATTATATCCTATCCTTAAACCTAATAGTTTTTAAGATATTAATAGTGAAGAGTTACAAAATATATTTTTAGCTATTTTCAAGGTAGTCTTAGCGTTTTACTATAAATATCTTAAAATCTATTAGGTTTAGAGGTAGGATTTAATTAACAAATAAGATTAAAAAGTAAGTGATAAGTTTAAGGTAGTGGTTTTTATTTGAATTATTGATGTTCTTTATTACCGAAATTCAATTTTTGTGGCACTTCCGTTTAAACCGGAAATTGTATTTTTACAGTAATAGGATATAAGGTTCTTTAAATATGTGTAAAAAATCTCATTAGCCCTTTTCTACCATCATTTGTATTTTAACAAATCGATAAAATGTCGGTTAACAAGACATTTTCGAACGCCATTTTCACAAAAACTAATTAAGCTAGGTATAACATGTGATACATGTATATTCCTGAAATTGCCTGTACAATTGATTATTAGAAAATATATAGGGTGTTCCATTTAAAATAGCAGAGTTGAGGGCAATTTTGATTAAACCGGATGTGCCACATAAAATCAGAAACATCATAAATCTACATCCTGTCCAACCATACATCTGACCAAAATTTTAAAATCATGTAACACTTCTTAATCTCGTGGGCACCCGGTATGTATCCGTTATTCATTGTTTTCAGTTTATTGTAAATATTGGTGTTTATGGCTGTCTTATTATTCTTATTCTCTATACTATATTACAATAGTACATAAATGTATACCATAATGCTAATTAGCCCATATTGATGGCCTTTAATGGCTGTAGTCATCTGACCTGGTCTAATACAACAAAATTACGACACTCACATCAAACATTTGCAATGCCATTAGAAAAGAAACCATATTTACAAGAAATAACAAATATATTATACTGTCAATTCCTATGAAAAATACAAAATTAAGATAGTTATATATACAAAACGCCAGCAATGAATAAGGTTATATTCTAAGGCATCTTGAAATGCAACTGCTTCTTCAGTAGTATGTTGTATATGTATAAACGACTGTATAATAAGTGTCTAGGTGAGAACACAGCACTGTGCTGATTTTTTCAACATTTTATGATAAATCTGAAAAAAAATGTTAAGTATATTAATTTATGGTCTGATTAAAAGGCTTGCAATTTTTTTATATGTATACACTTTATTGATTTCAGCTTGGTTCTTCTAACTGTTTAACTGTTAATTTGATAAGATTAAAAAAACTGTAATTCCAAAGATTTTTACATTTTTCAAATATATTTTACCATGTTAGTCGTGTCAATGTAGCCTTTTTTCCAAAGTCCTTAGAAACAGCTCCGATTTTATTTTTTTTATATTGTTTGTTTTTTTTTATATTGTTTAAAATTAGAGAGCTGTAAGAAGTGGGAAATAATTATTTTTATTGTTTAATCAATATAAATGTTATTTATACAGGATGCTTTCTCATTGCGGTAGAAAAGGTCATGCATTTCTTGAGTTAATTCTAACAAAAAAAGTTTATACAGTGAGTTTCTTTAATGTCCCCCCTCCTTTTATTTTTTGAACGGATCAATTTAAAAAGGAACATTTTGGGATATATAATTGATGCATAAGTACTATATTTAAGAGTTTATTTGACAGATGAAAATGTCATCTTGAAAAAAAATGTTAAATGGGAAGGTGGATCTTACAACCCTAGAATAAAAATCAATTCCTTCACCTTATACAAAATGGCAGTACTTTAAAAATTACCCAAATACCTAATTTGGATGGCCATATTTCGAAACTAATAAAGTAAAATGTACCTAATGTGGTGTTTTCTTAAAGCTCTTTAAAGGATCTTTTTATTGGTGATACTGGTGATAATATAGAGAGTAGAAAAAAGTACATATTTTTTTAATAAACCATGTATATTATATTATCATTAAAAAGATCTTTAAGAAAATACCACATTTAGTACATCTAACTTTATTAGTTTTGGAAATATGGCCATCCAAATCAGGTATTTAAGTAATTTTTAAAGTACCGCCATTTTGCATTAAGTAAAGTTATTGGCTTTATATTCTAGGGTTTTAAAGTACCCATCAGGAGCTGTAAAATAATGTGTAACAAGCGACTTTACATTTAATTTTTTTCCCAAGATGGCGCCCATTATTTTTAAACAAACAAATTATTATTTTCCTCCTCTGGGAGGTTTATGATAAAAATAGTAAATTTCAGGCTATCCCATATAAAATATTGTAATTTGTTTATATCTCATATAATATTAAAATAATTATAAAATTATTAAATAAATATGTCACAAATAATTTCTTAAATATATTTTCTAGTTAGCTTACAAAGATACAAGATATTATACCTAAAAACAAAGATTTTTAAATCAGCTTGTAGATTGTAAACTAAAGCAATAACAATAGTGCCTGGGCCAGCAATGAAATGAACTTCATGATAATAATTTTTTAAAACATATTTAGACCAGGCGCGCACTGGAGTGACAAGCAAGTTACGTGGCGGCGGTGTGGTGTGTTAGTGGCAAGTGAAATCTTGTAAAGTCCCAAAAAAATAAATTTTGGAAACTAGTGATACCCAACTGACTTCACACATTTTTTAAACACCATTTTACCACTACTCTTCTTTAATGCGCGCTTCTGCATTTATTTACGTAGGTTTTAGACATTCCACTTGACAGTGACGCACCACCTGGCCGCAGGGCCTTTCCTAGGGTGGCTTGTACTGTCGTGCAAAAAAATATTAGCCGCCCCTACAAGAAAATGTAAATTGAGGTATACAATTTTTTGACATTATACCGAGTCCCTTATTCAAGTATTCCACATTGATTTTCTTTCTTCATAAATATTTTTGAAAAGAAAAAAAAAAAAGGTCCCCACTTTCAATCACACTGTTTTTACTTCCAACAAACAAAAGTAAATACCGCCCTTAATTTCAAACATTTCCGCCCTTTATTTCACATTTTTTCGCTCCCACAGCCTTGCGCCCTGGTGCCTTGCACCACCCGGTAGGCTCGGCCCTGCCTGGCCGCCACGACACTTGCTTACCATTTCAAAACGTGACGCGTTCGCCCAGTCTGACACCCGAAACATGTCAAAATCAACAGACTGGGTTAAAGCACCGCTTCCATATATGGCGGTATGAATATTCGCTGTAGACTCGTAAAAAACACCTCTAAATAGGTTTTACAAGGGGATTAATATTAAGTCCATTTCACTGCTGGCCCAGGCACTACAAATTTCACAAAAGAGTCTATCTTTTAATCATAATGATTCAGAAACAATCTAGCATCCATGCTAGAAAGCAGGAGTTAAAACATCAGTAAAATAATAAAAAGTTTTAAATCACATTTACTATTTTACCCTATTCTGCCATGTTATGAATAAGGTTAAGCAAATGCTTTTACTTCAATTAAAAAACATACAAAATGTCTTAACAAAAAGCCATGTTACTAGCTTTTGCTCATCATAGCTTTGGCATATCATATTCATATGGCACATTAAATAAATTAACTAAATACAAATTACTTACAACTTGGTGCAGTCTGTCTACTGTAGTTCTTTTGAATTTGATCATAAGTAAATTTGACAAAGGCATCATATTGTTCAGCAAGTTTTGTAGTCAGGACATTGTCATATTCTTCTCTGATTTCAGACTCTCGCTCTCTGAGCATTCTTTCACAAATGATTCCGACCTAATAATCAGAAAAATTACATAAGCATTTTTTGTGTACACATTACATTGTATTCCAGTTAAAATGAGCCACCCCATATAATCTCGTTATTTAACCAGATACAAAAATATCCTGAAACACGTCAATTTTTATTTTTAGGGGGACATATTTTTATGTTAAAATTTACTTGTTCCGGGTTATCCCCTTCCCTCAATGACACAAACGCCAAAAAGTTCAAATGCGAAGAGGAGTCAAGTATCTCATCTTACATGGGTTTCAAATCCTTAATAGTTGTCGAGAAAATTCACTACAAATATCAAAGTCTGTAATTGGTGGCTCACCCACCAGTTTTTTATTGTTTAAAATATCAAAATAAAATTCGGTACGTAGGTATATGACATCAATGTGTCCACCTGTTAGGTAAAATTAATTTCGCGATCCCGAGGATCGCGGTAGGAACAGTAGATATTTACATTTGCCATATCAATGTGGTTTTCCATGAATTATAGATTGTTTGTTCGAGTATGCATAGATCATCTTTAGGTATGAGACTTTAGTCTTAAAGTTATGTTAAGTGTCTATTTTTGCTTTGAAATTATTTCCCTTTATTGTAATATTTAATTTTATATAGTTTATATTTGTAGCCCTGTTATTAGTTACCTGTTGGGCTTGTAATAAATAAATAAATAAATAAATTGTTTTACGAATTCAGTTATTTTCTATTACTAACGATTTAGCTAGAAATGACCTTAACTTTTTATTTGCATTTATGGAACTCTAGATAAAAAAATGAAAAATAAATAAATTTAGGGAGTAAGATGTCAAAAAGTAAAAATTGATTGTCATTCTCCTCTGATTGTGATTTTCCATTTAAATTAGTAAAAATATACCGGGTGTCACATTTTAAATAACAATTTTAGGCTTGTTTCTGGCTAAACGAAAATAATAAAAAAAACAACGGAACTGGTGAAACAATGAACATTTATGTGATATACCTAGGTATCAAATTTTATTTTAATATTTTAAACAACAAAAAAATTATACTGGTTATGAACCCCGGCATTTGGAAAAAATTTTCTGGAAATTACTGAACCGATTTTAAAAATCCAAATACATATAAAAAGAGAATTTAAAACCCTTTAAAATAAATTATTACTTAACCCCCTTCCCACATGCATTTTTAGACGTTTGTGTTGGTATGGGAAGGGGATACCCTGAACAAGTAAATTTTGACAGAAAAATGTGCCCCCTTAAAAATAAAAATTGACATGTTTCAGGATTTTTTTGAAACCTTGCAAATAACAGAATTATACTATAGGCTTATTTTAGTTGGAATGCACTGCATGTGATAATCGGATATAGATATTAAGAATAACATAAAATGTTTAAAGCTCAAATGGGTTAATAAAAGGGTATAGCTGGGTTGGTTGGATCTGCTAAACATAGGGCAAAAAGACCACAAAGGAAAAAAGTAATTTTTACTACCAGTCACTGCCACAACATAGTTTTTTTAACGTTTTGTATTAATAATATTAATAATTTCTTTATTGCCATAAATACATTTTAAAGAATAAAATAATTTGACAATGAGTTAAAATTAGCTATACTATATTCAAAAAATTAAACAAGCAATAATATACATTAACCAAAAATTTTACAAATTATACGTTATAAAGCAATAATAAAATTAATGTTAATAAAATGCAGTGCACAAAAAAAAGCAACTTTTTAAAAAACAAACAAAAAACACTTAACATATAATTATACAGTGAAAATAAATAAAATTTAATTTAAATTAATTAAATATACATCCAAGACAAGAAACACAATTAGAATTAGGTCCAGGAAAACTAATGAAAATCACTAAAATATTCTTCTAATGAATAAAATTCCGTTTAAATTAAAAATTATTTTAAATTACTTTTGAAGGCATTCAAACTCAGTGACGGCTTTATATTTGAAGGTATTCTATTATAAACCTTAAAAATTGGAATGTAGATGCCCACTTCACTGTCATTGAGCCAATGCTTAGTAAAACAAATGGTTTTTGGATTCACATCCTTTATAAGAATTTCTAAATTGAATGGCTTGGGGAAGGTAACAAGCCACATTCTCATTGTTTGAGTATTGTAGTTGTGCTTTTTCTCACTGATTTGTTATTATTTATTTATTTGATTATTGTAATTTCTATAATCTGTTAAAAATGGCTGGTCCGTTAATAAATTATTTATTTATTTATTTCTAATTTTAATATTTTAATTAATCCTGAAATCAAATTAGGCTTTTACAAAACTGCTTTGGTAGTTGTATATTTATACAAAAATGTATTAAAATGTAAAAACAAAATTAAAAAATTGTATTAGGTAACAAAAAAACTATATAGGTTTTTAATTCCGAGATTACGTAAATTGTGGCTTGTTACTTTCTTCCTTCAAGCCCTTCAATTGTTATTTTTGCCTAGGTTGTAAGTATATACAGTCTGTCCAAGATAAGGATCCTAAGCCTGGGAGTCTCAGTACCTATTGGAGATACAGCTTAGGTTAAATTAGGAAAAAGTTGTGTTTTTTAAGCTTATTTACATGCCGTTTAGAAATTTGAAAAATTTTCATGGCCTGCTAAGATATTTGGCAAAAACAAAAATTTGACTATATCGATTTTATTTTTTTCTGACTTTATTTGAAAAGATATAAAAACTAATAACACATTTTCATTGGCACTTTCTAGCTACTACATGATGGTATTTTTAGATTTTATACCCGACGTTTCGTTTTCAAGAAACCATCCTCAACTTAATTTTTTTATATGGCTCGAAAAAAAGTACACCCTGTATCTGATCCCATTTTTTATTACAAATTCAACAATGTATCACATGTCAAATTTTAATTTTTAGTTAAAAGAAAAATTGCATTTTTTCTATTTTTTTAAAGTTATTTTTAAGTAGGCCTTGCAAACAAATGCTTGGAGTTAACACCTGTTACCTTATCTGTAACATAATTTAATATCATAATGTATAGTATTTGTCCTTATTACCTTGCTTGTCGAGTTGTTGTTTTTAGAGCAATTGTTCTTATTGTTACTGTTGTCTCTATTATTGTTTATTGGTGAATAGCTGATATCTTATTGTATTATTACGGTCGAATATGCAGGATGGCCATTATAGCCATGTAGATAAGTTTGACATGCTAACATGCTACATTTTGCTGCAAAAATAAATGAAGGTATCATTTCTGCACTTAATGGATTATGGTAAATACATGAACCAACTTTTTCCTAATTTCACCTAAGCTGTATCTCCAATAGGTACTGAGACTCCCAGGCTTAGGATCCTTATCTTGGACACACTGTATATATATACAAATATGGTGTAAGTAGGTTTAGTAGGTTAGGTTAGCAAACTATTGCTTATTTATTTATTATTTTTCTCTCTTTATTTTGAGCTTTGTTAACAATTTTTTTTCTTTAACAATAAAGCATATTTCTATTGATTTGATTGATTGAACTTTATTTTGTATGCTCCTATTATTTTAAATTAATAGCCAAGTACCACTGTTTACATTTTTCTTGAGGAAGTGAAGCACTTCAACACAAAGCCACTTTTTATATAAAGTTTCAAAAGTTTAGACATAAAAAGACTTGTAAAACGTTAAGAATGGTTATGAAGGTAGTTTTCTATAAGTCTAGCTGATGAACCTGTATTTTGAATAAATTTAGATACAAAATTATAGATGTTTAAACAAGTTTTACTGCAATTTCTATTTTTTGTAATTTTACAAATAAGAGAATTATACTATAGGCTTGTTTTAGTTGGAATGCACTGTTATTAGATGTTTAACCCATCATTTCCCCTGTTCCGTCAACATTGTTCAAGCACTGAAACATGCGATTTTGCATTTTAGAGCAACTTTTAGAAAATGCGGTAGTGCCACCACGGTCGTTATTTTTAAATAACTACTACCTAAATATGACTTCCCCGCTGGGAAACGAACCGGCCACTTCTGGCTTGAAAGATCAACACTCTGTTCACTGCGCCATGAGGGAGACAAGTGAACAGTGGATTTGACTAAATTAAACTAACAAAGCAATATTTTTTGTTAGCTAGTAGATTTCCAATGCTTAAATTTAAATATTTATAGGTTACCTGTTTGAATGTGAATAGGGGTTTTTCTGAGCGTGAAGGGGAAGCTTCACTGGATCCCTCGCCACCACTGCTATCAGAGTTCTCCATCATGTTATATTGTAGTTGTTTACGTCTTTGCAGTCTTTTAATTCTGCTTTGATGTTCTCAGCCATGTATTCTGTAAAAGAGTCAAAAATAAGCGAATATTAGAACTGGATTCCCTAAATTAAGTTTTTAAAAAGCTGAAATACTAAAATCTTGACGATGGTGAAAAGATTTTTAATAAATCATAAAACACATGTCCAAATTAGTTTTAATATACAAGGTGTTCCTTAAAGACATGCTACGCTTATTTGAAAAAAACTTTCTATGGACATATCTCCTAAATATCTAAACATCATAACTTCTGAGATACAGAGTGTTAAAATTTTCAGAAAAAGATTTTAAATAATACCTGAAACAATATTCTAGATATCTTTATAAAATTTGATACATGCATTCTATGCATCAAGGCGCATTTCCTGATGTAAAAAAATCTCTGCTGCCCGTACGGGTTTTGCACTGAATATATTTAGTGAAAAATACTATATGCCATTGCTTTTTCTTCGAATCAATACTGTTTTTAAAATACCCCTTTACTTTAGTGTTAATTTAGTCTCTTGATATTTTTATGACAAACTGTTTTCTTTTAAAACAAAAGCCATTTTGATGAAATGCAACATTCCTAAAATCTGATATTGTGTTTTATTTCTAAGTTAGGTTTTAACTGCAAAACAACTTTTTTTTATATATTTTTTTTAAATTAAATTTGAATTGTAGTACTTAATGTAAGTGTTTAACCTATCTTATGGCTTTTATTTCTTTAAACGAAAACCATTCTTTGTACAAAAGAACATCAAGAGACCAAATTAACTCCAAAGTAAATGAGTATTTCAAAAATAATACTGATACATAGAAAAAGCAGCATAGTATTTTTTTGTACATTAGAAAATGTGTCTTGATGCATAGAATACATGTACTTTACAAATTGTATTAAGATGTCTATAATATTGGTTCAGTTATTATTTAAAAAGGATTTTTTTGAAAATTTTGACACTCTGTATTTCAAAAGTTAAGATGTTTAGGACATATGTCCATAGGATGTTATTTTGTTCAAATAAGTCCAAGAATCATCCTCTTAAATATAATCATATCTTTAAGGAACACACAAGAATTGTGACTTTAAAATATTGCTATTTAACTAAACTTACCATTGTACAAAAGTTGATATTAACTGAGATACAGGGTGTCAAAATTCAAAAAATATTTTTAAATTTTTCCGACAATATTTAATACTTTTTGAGTATTGTAATAAAACTCGGTATTTAGGGGTTTTTGACCCAAGCTATTCATAACTGATATTAATTTTTAGGTGCTAACCAAAAGTCGCTACCTACACTACATTGAATTTCTCTAAAACGTCGCTTCACGGTATGTACCATCTGAGTAAAATAATGAACTCTCCAATGCCTTTTACACAAAAAAGGCATGCCTTATAAGAATCGCTCTGAACAACCGTTTTCTAGATATATGCCATAAAATTGTTTAGTGTAACCAAAAAATGCCTTTAAAAATAGTGTATTAGCTATAACTACCACTGCCCCATCAAAAAGGAATGAATAAATGTATTTATCCATTATACTTTTTGGTTGCACTAAACCACTTAAATACAAACATATTGAAAATGGTGGCTCAGAGCCATTCTTACAAAGTACAACCTTTTCCGTGTAGAAAGCATAGGAGAATTTACTGGTTAACTTAAATGGTACATACAGAGCAGCAGAAAAAAGTTGGGATGTTTTAAAGAAATTTTAAGTAGTGTAGGTGGCGTCTTCTAGTTAACACCTAAAAATTAACATAACCCCCATATACCGAGTTTTATTACAATATTCAAAATGTATTAACTATTACCTAAATAATTTAAAAATATTTATTGAAATTTAACAACCTGTATCTCAGTTAACATCAACTTTGTACTAAAGTAAGTTTAGTTAAATCACAATTATTGTCCCTAATGGAAGTCAACATTGTGCCATTTCTAGAGTGACCACCAGAAATGTTGAACCATATGGAAAACATTTTTATTTCTTAAAAAATGTCTTGTCTCTCTCTCTCTATACAGGATAAGTTAGAAAAGTAAGTTTTTTTCTCAAATTTTTTAATTGGACGTCCTGATTTTAAAATATAACATAAGTAACTTTTAATTTTAAACAAGTTTTCCAAATAATATTTTTCTGGAAGTTCAAAAATAAAGGTAGTTGTCTCATGGGTCAGATTTATTCTCGGATTTATCAATTTGCACCTACCTCATATACGCTATGGTTTATTTAAATTTTATTTAGTGTTTTGTGAATTTTAATGTATGCAGAGATTTTTATCAAAAAAAAAAAAAAATATTTTTGAGAAATTAAAAATAAAAAGTTTTTAATATGGTTTAACATTTCTGGCAGTCCTGTATATTACTTTATTGGTAATATGTCTACTTTTTTAATAAACTATGACCAAATATAGCTTATACCATTTATTATTATTATTATTATTAGGGCATTATTTTTTTTAAAAACTAGGTATTACAAAAAAAAACAATGTTTGAATGATAATATATTTAAAATAATTTTACACTTTTGTTTTTTAGATTACCTACTTGTTAAAAAAAAAATTTAAGATGTTACATATTTTTAAAAAGTGCTTAAGTTTAGAAATGCTCTGTTTGCTTAAATTAAATTTAAAAAAAACAGAGTTAAAGACAAAAATTTTACCCAAGAACTAAAATGATAAAAGTGGGTCACCACCTACCTATATTTCATTTATTTGTGTGTTTTAAAAGTTGTACTTTTAGCAAAACTTTATTAAAGAGTTACATTATAACTAAATACTATTTAAACTGAAGCTTTGCAATTAAATGGAAAAATGGTGTTAAATAAATTAAAAAAAAAAAATGATGTAAAATTTCTAGGAATATACATCGACAATAAATTAAACTTTAAGCAACACATTGTTGTAAGGGTGGTTTCTCGTGAACTAAATATCAATGTTGCAAGGTCGGTGTATTTCTCTCTTACAAAGTCCCACCTAAGGTATGGAATAGCTTTTTGGGGAAACTGCAGTCAATACTTGATCAATTCTATTTTTGTGCTACAGAAGCGAGCTTTACGAAACATGTGTAGAGCTAGTCCTAGAGAGTCCTGCAAACCCTTATTTATAAAGCATGGAATATTAACTTTAACTTCATTATTTATACTAGAGACAGTTTCATTAATGTATAAAAAATTTGGAGCCTCAACAGATGCAGTTCATTCTTATAATACTCGTCAGGTGGGAGTATTACCTTTACCAATCCCGCGCTTGAGTTTAATCAAATCATCCCTCTTTTTATGATTTAAAAAAATTTATTATCATCTGCCGATTGCTATAAGAATATTAAAGCCAATAAATAAATTTAAAAAGGCCGTTAATTCGTTATTACTGAACAGGACATATTATTCTTTGGCTAAGTATTTTAGCAACCATCTATAGGTATTAAAAAGTTCTAGTCTTATTTTAAGTTCAATTTATCTATATTTTTTTAAAGATTTTTTTGTATTTGTTTTTAAAATTTTATTTATTATGACCTATTTTAAACTTTTCTTGACAGGACCTGGATTTTATGTTCTTGGTTGCTATTTAATGTTTTACATCTGTATTTATTGTAAATTGTTCGTCATTGCTAATGTTTGTTTTATATTTTATTAATTCATTTGACTTGTTGTATCACCATGTTGAATTTTGTTTATAGCTATTTTACTTTATTTTTGTTTATATTTTATTATTGGTCTGTTTTATAAAAAAGTGCATTGTAGTTTAGTATAATTATTTTCTGTATGGACTTGTAACTTATTGTAATTTATTATTAAACATACTTTATTTATATAGGATTACCAATACTTTATATTAGCTTTGTCAACAAGATTTCATCGTAGACAATAAAGCATGTTTTTGAATTTGAATTTGTATTTATAAATACATTGGGTGCTAATTTAATATAAAAATTAAGAATTACTTGCAGAAAAAGATATATAATTTATTTATTTTTTATATTTTAGCCAAGGGGTCGTCCATTCATCAGGGATTTTTTTAACAAAATTTTGACCCCCCTCCCCCTAGTGATACTTGGTGAGGTTTTAAACTAATCCCGCCTCCCCATTCCCTATCATATGTATTTTTTTGGTACAAAATAAGTAGATAAATAGATATGTTTATTACCATACAGTACAAGTTGTACAAAGGGTCGTCAATAATTTTTTTTACAATATTATCTTTAAATAAAAATAAGTTTATTTTAATTTTATTTCATAAAATGGTAATCATTTAGTATACGGTTTTCTGCTATTTTAGCGATTTTTTAAAATATTTTGACATACATGTTATTTATTAGTTGTCCTTAATAATAATATGAAGGCACAGTTATGATTTTTTTATTTATTTTTTTATAATAACAAAATATTTTTTTTGGCATTTGTCCACTTTTATTATGGACAATTGGCAACATTGTATAAATATTTAATAATAAAAGAGGGATTATAAAGGGTGGTCAGGCTAGTTCTGATTAGTCAAGTTTTTTTATTATCCTTTAATTACACCAGAGACACTTTATGAATCCAGTTTCTGTGAATTCTTTCTTTTATTATAAATAGAATCAGACCCTTTCGTTGTTTCCAAATGCTTTCCATATTTACCATGGTATAACTGATATTTTTAGTCTGTTTCTTCCCACTTTTAGGTTATGAATTAACAATTTTATATTTATCAAATTTTTTATCTTTATTCTCAAAATATGTGGAAAAAATGTAATTTTTACTTAATTTTACATGTGATGTTCAGTTTCATTAACTCGTTTTACCAATTTTACCCCACCCAGCACCCCTTTTCACTCCCCCGTCCCTTAAGTTTGTTTACTGATTTTTTTTAAACCGGAATATTTTGGATGTGCGCCACTTACGTTTTATTTAGAAGAGTGTCTAAAATATGTAAGTATCAATAATTTTTAAAAAACCCTTAAAATAGCAGAAAACCGTTTATTAAACTGTTACCCATAAAATAAAGAACTGAAATAAAAATATTCAGATAGACATTAAAATTGCAAGCTTTTCAACAAAAAATAAATACACTTGATATCTTCCCTACACCCTCCTTCCCCTAGTGATATTTAGTGATTTTTTTCCAAACCCTTTCCCACTGTTCAAGCCTCATGTGATGGACAACCCTAACCAAAGTACCAAAGAGTAAATAACTCAGAGAATAAATACATTTTTAATAATCAACCCTAAATAATAATTTAAAGTAGAGTAATTTTATAGTTTTCATAGGCCCACTCTCCCAATTATACTTTTTGTGATATTCTTTAACACTCTGATATTATTATTCTATTATTGAAAAAAATAATAAAGGAATGGTGATAATTTAAATAAAAGATAAATATCTAGAAAACGCATTTATTTAATGAGCATGTTTTAAATCAGCTGTTGACAGATAAAATGTCATCAAATATAAACAAACATTGCTAATGATTATTTAAATTAGAAAAAAATATATATTAATATGTTTAGGTGGATGCAGATAATATTTAAATGTTGGTTGAAAAAAACTTACCAGGAGTCAGTTTGTTGTTTAGTACATCTGGAAAAACTGATTTTTGGGAAGTGCACATGGGGCTGCTGGATGCACTGCTTGTAGACCTTTCACCTTGTTTTTCTTTTGAGTCGGACTTGTACAGAAGGGAGCACATCGCCTTCTTTTTGCCGGTCTGCCGCCTCCAAGAACAGAGTCCCAGTCCAGTGTCCTCTTCAGAGTTGCACACGCCATTTTTAGTAGGGTCACCAACGGCTAGACAGAAACCAAGAAACTTCACTTGTTTCAAGATCTTTTACAAAACGTACTTTTAAGTCTATAAAATTTTGTAGAGTTGCCTATTGATTTTTCAGAATTTATTTCTTTGTTGGCTTTTTGTAAAAATTCTTGTTAAATGTATTATTTTACAAGCTCCAATATGGCGAAAGGAAATTAGAGAACTGACAAAACAAAACTGACATTTTGGGAATGGATTGAGAAACCGTAGTAGGCGAGAATGGTTTAGTGCGCATGCCCTTCACTAGGGTTTTCTGTTCTTTTTCGTTGGTGCTCACGACGGCGGGTCGATTAAAATCAAACAAGAGTGAATAACTGTATAGTATTATCGGACCATTTTTATAGCAATACTACACCCTACCAAATTTTTGAAAAAAAAATATATAAAAGTACCATTGCAAATGGTACATTATCATGTACATGAAAAAAAAAACGATTATAAGCAAAAGTCCTTCTTTAGTAAACCGTACCCATGAAACGGATTTATTGACAAAAAAATAAGTAAGGTGCTGCGAAAAATAATGAAAATCAAACAGAGGCGTCCAACTATCAACTAAAAAAAACAAAACGTCTTTTTCCTGTCAGTTAACTATTAAAATTTAAAATGAAGAAAATTAAGAAAAGAAAATCCAAAAATATTGCTACCGATAAACCAACTAATGGATATTGCCGATTTGGAGTTAATCCCCTTATAAAACATGAAATTATGCAACTTATAAAAACAAAAGATGGCAAAACATTACGAATCTCCCAAAAGAACGAATATCCAGTATGGCAGAATTTTGAAGAACCTACGGATTTTGAACAGGGCGTAAAGTTATTGGCTTATTATATGGGTCTAGAAACAAGAATAATATTTTAATTTACGAAACATGTACTATTTCTCTCCCTTTAATAAATTAATTCCTAAAAGTATTTTTCTAAAGACGCGTCCTCATTCGCTACTCAACCCGAGAAAAAGCAATACCGAGAAGCGACATTAATGTCGGCTCCTTTGAAGTTTTGGGGTCTGATTTTCATAACCTCGAGTTTGACACTGTTGTCGGAAAGACACCGTATTTTCGAGAAAAATAACTACAAACAGTCTCTACACTGAGAAAACTAATGAAATTGTTCGGCGAAGTTGTTTAGTCCGAGGCCTAATGTACTTGATTTTTTTAATTTCTACATACATATTACTTTAATATTTATGATTTGCTACGAAATATCGTGCTTCATGGGATAGAAGTCCAAGTGAATGCATCATAGATAACGCAAAATGTATTTTTCCTTAAAGCAAGTGCAAGGTTGCGTTCATAAATCATTACAAAGTACACATTTCTTACATTTCTGTTGCAGGTTAAGAGCAAGCCTAAAAATATACTACAGACTTCACGGATATAGGGTTTACAGGAGCACAAATGCACAGAAAAAAATAGTATTTTGGCAAAAAGTCATTTTTGATAAAAAAAAATGCTTGTAAAAGAAATACGACTCACGAAGAGAAAATTTTGAGTTTTTGTGCAGGGTGCGCAAAAGCTTAACTTTATCATTGGTATTAGGAAATGACCTAGAATTGCTGTAAATTTAAAATTTTCTCTACAATAAAGTGAAAGAAAATTGTGAGGTTATGTGGTTTTGCAATCTTAACGCTTTAAAGAAAAACATTTAATTTTTAACATTTATGCATTTTTAAGCTAAATTTGAAGAACAGTTTCGAACACAGAAACGAATTTCCAAAAGGCTTAAATTTCTGAAGAATATTTTTCTAGGGTTAAAATTAAATTATGACCTATATGCATAAACTCATGAACAAATTTCAGGCTAAAGTTAAAGCTAATACTAATACTAAATTTAAGTTCTTCTGAATAAAACAAGCTTTAAGTTGAGGAAAATTGTAAGGTTATGTGGTTTTCAAATTTTGACGCTTTGAAGAAATCATTCCAATTTTCAACGTTTATTTATTATTGAAGCTAAGTTTTAAGTACAGTATCAAATACAAGATCAAATTTCCAAAAGGCTTCAATTTCTGAAGAGCATTTTTCTAGATTAAAATTAAATTACGATCTACCTGCATAAACCCATGAAAATATTGAGGCTAAAGTTAAAACTAATAGCTGAAACCAAATTTAATTTTTCCTGCATAAACCAAGCTTTTTTTGCTTTTTTAAGTCACCTATTCCTTTATACAAATCAATAACAACAAAAGTTTCTTGATTTCATTTCAGACATAATGTGGTATTCTGTTGTATATGAGTAATTATTAGACGATCATGTTTATACATA